>JBBFKN010000053.1:720000-933528 GCA_039654755.1 Calcarius lapponicus | reverse complement strand
CTATTTGAAATGCTTGTCTCTTAGCTATTTACATAGAGAGCAAGCTGTTAATTTAAATTACGTGCTCTCAGTGCGTAATCTGAGTCCTTTGTAAAGAAGACTGTTCTGAGAAGTACCTGGTTTTTTCACACATGTAATAGCTATGTCAGAAAAATATAACTAAAAAATCTTGAAGTTAAAATCTCTGCTAAAAATAATTTAAAGGTAGAATAGGTCTGATTCTCGTTTATGCTGGAGCAACTTTGTATCAGTAAAGGGATATTAAGGGTGTTAAATTATCATTTACTATCATTTAAGGTAATTCTGTGCTGCCAGCATAAATGGTATAAAAATGCAAATACAAATCAGACCAAATATACCACTTTGAAGTGGTCCAAATTATGTGTGTAATTTCCTATTTTAATGTTGATTTACCCTTTGGCAAGAGCATCTTAGAGAGCATTTTCATATCATTTTCAATGCCATCATGCTTCTTCTTGCCTCTTGTTGAAGGAGTTATAAAAATATGTCAAAGTCTGTGGGCCATGAAAGATTAATGGACTCGCAAGAAACTCACTCAACTAGATTTTCAAATTACTTTCTTGTTCATGCTGCAGTAATGGGTCCCCAGCTGTGAGCAAGATGTGGTCAAAAAGTACAGCTGTTGGTTATTCTTTGAGAGGCATAAAGTCTGTTTTTAATTCAGTATCACGTACCCTACATTTTGAAGAAGGCATATGGGATTTCGTCACATCGCTCCCTCTCACATTCTCACTGAGCTTGCTGCTATTTGATTACATAATCTCTGGTTTTCTTTGTGTCCTCTCCATACACACAAACCCAGAGATCAATCACCTATTGGCAGGAGAATTATCCTAGCATGGGAATGGGCCAGCAATGCAGAGGGAGCCCAACAATTGCTACTTGTCCCCAGTTTCCTTCCTACCACCAAAGATTGCTGCCAAGCTAAAATAGTTCAAGGACAAAGGAAGAGGACAGATTGCCTGTAGCTCACTGTGAGCTACTGTATCAGCCCCCTGGGACCTTTAATAGAAGGGGCTGAACTGGCCTGTCCTTTCTGGGGCAGATCCATTGTCCATACTGAACCGTAATGAACCTATACCTGATGCTACAAGTGTCCATTATTAATTGGCTTGCAGGCCTATTTTTCCTTTTTTATGAGTCCCTGGGAGAAGCACTGGAAGAGACATAAGAATAGGCAATAAGAGATGGCATGTTTAAGAAGCTCGTAAAATAAGAGCACTCTGAATGCCTCGCCTTTGACCTTTCAATCCCATTGCTGTGATTGTCTAAGGAACATAGTAACACAATAACTTCTGAGAAAACAACAACGAACCTAGCACAGAAGCAGCTAACTGTGTGCAGGTTACTGGTCAAATTCTCCTCAGTTTCAGTGGATTCTATTTCTGCGTGGAAAACAAGTTCATTTTTATGCTACACCATGCTGTCTCTGAGTCTGAAGCCAAGGAACACAGGCATGCCCAAAGCATATCAAGACTTAGGCCTCTTTGCCATTTTCCTGGACTTATATATTTCAAATGAAAGTGGAAGAAAGATATTTATTAGATGGAGCTAGTGTGAAATTTAGCTCTGTTTTGAAACTCTCCTTCTGATCCCAGTGTTCAGACCTGTCATCAGAGCATGAAGTAATAAGGCTTTTGTCACTTCCTGCACTTTAGAATTAACTATTAAATTCTGGATGTTTTCCTTGTCCATGTCAATGTCCAGTTCTCTTTGAATTGTCTTCAATCTTAGCAGCATTCAGGGATGCACAAGTACCAGTCACATCCTATGAGAATTTTTTTTCCTTTGATCCACATTGAGCTTCACTGGGTATCTCACATTACCTTAGGCTGCGAATGGACGAGAAACCAGAATATTGTTCTGTTCTGAGTCTCTGGATTCATCATTCACTTTACATACTTCTCCTATGTATTCTGCTATTTATTTTTATTCAGAGATTGAACAATACCAGTCCTGTCTTTGTCCCCTGTTGCTCATTTCTGCAGTGTGGTATCTTCAGATGGATGTGATCTATCTACCACTGTTCTCCTTTCTTGTGGTTTGAATATCCACACAGGCTATCAGTACTTTGCATGATATAATCCTTTGGGATTAATAAGATTAATTTTGTTCCACATTTTCTAAAACCTTTTCTAAAGTATCTGTCTCCATGGCTCTGATGTCAAAGCCATGCAATATAGCTCTCCCTGGGCCTCCTTGACAATGAAAGGCTATTTGTCCTCAATCTTAAAACTCTTTAATTCATTGCAATGTCATTCTCTTTTCCTTGAAAACCCCCCTTGATTTTCAGATGTCCCCTTTTGGCAAGATGTCTTTGATCATGGCCCCCATTGTCTAGACAAAAATACCTAATGCACTGACGAAAGAGACAGAATTCCAGGACTCTGCCTTTCTGCACTCGTGTGTGTGCATAGACTGAGTTCTGCTTCTTCAACATTTTTAGCCCAAAGAGAGAATTATTCACCACAATCTGTTTTTTTTCCTAGAAAGGGCTAGGGGGTGCTCCAGGAAACTTCTTTCCTCCACATTGAACTTCCTGTGCCAGATCATTATCTGTTGAATTCATTTGTTCCCCAGCTAGGATGCTGCATTCGTGACAATGTGGAGTAGACCCCTCTGGAGGCCAGCAGGAGAGAGGGGGGAGGCAGAAGGGATGGGGAGGATGAAAGAAAGGAGTGAAGAATGAGGGCTCAGTGCAAAGAGACACCACAGCACAGCCAAGGGAGGCACTGACAGGCAGAGCAGAGGGGCAGGAGCTGCCACAGGCTCAGATGTCTCTGCTGACAGAATGAAATTTTCTAGGGGCCAGAGGGGAGAGGGCACACTGGCCACAATGCAGGAATCCAGCGAGTTGAGAAAAAACTGTGTCTGGGAGCAAGGGCCTGCCAAAAAAGGACACAGCAGGCAAGGAGAGAATGATAGATGAACCCTTTTTATATCCATTCTGTCTCAGTCTACTCACCTGAGGTTTTGTGTTGTTAAAATTATTATTCTAGTTTACCTTCCATTAAAATCTGGGTTGTGAGTTCAAAAGCCGAACTAGTTTTCCCTGGCAGCTCAGTACATGCAGGAGGTCTTTGCCTCTTCAGACTGGAAGAGCTCCACCTCAAAGGTCTGGCCAACGGCAGGTCTCAACACACTTCCCATATTTCTCATTATTTTCCCACAATAAACAAGCATATTCTAAGAGTTGCATTATCTTTCCTGGCTTTTTTTTATTAATAATGGGCAAGAAACACAATTCTTCCCCCAGAGCTGATATTGATGGAAGCATAGAGTCCTTTGTTCTTAGTTCATACTTGCACAAAGCATCTCATTAAAGTAAACCTAACTTATTCCTTTAATAAGGAGTGAGTCATGCCTGAGAAAATACTCCAAGATTTGGTCACATTGCTGTTGGGAGGGTATTGCTCTACTGGGAGTTGTCACTGCTCAAGGTGAGATAAAAGTTCATACCCAATGGGGTAGGAACCAAATGCTCAAAAGATTTCAAACTGCTTCTGAAAATAAGAAATGCAAAGGATTTATATGCTATCTTTGTATAATCTTTCCATTGAAATTCCTAGTTCTATTGAAGAAAATAAGTTACTATGTATTAAACCTTTGGGCAGAATTGAAAAGAAGCTGAAAACAAGATATGATCTCATCCTGACCATAATACCAGACTTCCCTTATTTTACGCAGAGCTTGTTTTGAAGCTTATTTTGAGTTCATTTGGCAATCAGCCACATTTGTCCCTTTTCCCTCTCAGTTTGTCCATTTCAATGCTGCCATCTTGTGGGCCTACTTAACTGTCTGGAAGATGCTGAAAAAGTTCCTTATTGAAGCCAAGAACTGTAGACTTCATCAGAAATCCTTTCCTTCCAAGGACATTCCATTAATGTTTCTGGTTGTTCTTATTTTTTTTTCCAAATCTCATTGAGAGTTGCAAATTGTGGCACCATTACAGTGCAGAGATATTGATAACCAGAAAATACATCTGATAAGTAAGCCAGAGCTTTCTTTATGAGTGTTCTGTGCTGCAACACGGTTATCAGATAATGCGAGCAAATCAGAAGAATTAATCTAACCACAGGAAAAAAAATCCCATCATAGGGGTCATAAAGAGACAAGAAGCAACCACATCTTTTACAAAAAGTAGTGATTTTTCATGTTTCCCAGGAGGACTGTTCTTGCTCCGGCTTCCCAGAGTCTCGGGAAGGAATAGTTCTGCTAATGGTCAAATGTATGCATGTGTTTTGAAGTACAAAATCTGAATTAAGCAATTAATAATCACATTTCATCCCCCCTTTTCCATCTTTCCTTGCAGAGCCACCGCTATACAACTGTGGCTTTGGCTGGGGATCCCAAAAGACTTTGTGCCACTGGGAGCACGACAACCAGGTGGATTTAAGATGGGCAATCCTGACCAGCAAAACCGGGCCAATTCAAGACCACTCAGGTAATCATGAGTTCATGATGTAGCTCTGTCACACGTGATGAAATTTTTCTGTTTAATACCAATGTCTTCCAAAATCACAGGAGAGTGAATTATACCTAAGATAAATAAAGTCACAAAGATGGTTGTCTAGTAAACCTAATCCATTACCAGTAATCACACCTGACTGTAATTGTCCTTTCTGTTGGGGAATAAAGATTGCTTCTTGTCAGGAACTGAAGATATTCTCTTCCCCTGACTTGCCTTTGGGTAGTCATCACCTGGGGTAGAAAAAAATCTGAATGACCAAATATTTTGCAAATAATAAAACTAATACAGTCAGTCAGTTAATGACCTCACATTATTCCTGTTTGTAGTTGCAGGGGCTACCCACCACAGGAAAGTGTTTTATGTAAGTGAAACTTAGATGGGTGTGTTATCACACCCCTCTCCTTTCCAGCAGGAGTTGGAGATTAGGGCCGTCCTCTGCTCACAAACAGTTTTTCAAAAAATATCACACTGGGGAATTGATTGGTTTGTTTTGCAGTAACTAACTCATAGCTCAGCATAATTAGGCAATAAATTTGCTGCAGGCTAGTGGAGAAGGGAGGGCACTGTGTGACCTGCACAGCCTCTTACTTTAGTGTTCTCGCTTGCATACGTGCAGATTAATCAAATGGGTTGAGATGAATCCCCCTTCCCACTTCTGCTACCCTTTGCTTAATGAGAATGACAAGGAAATTAGACAAAATTGGACTTTTTAAATTCTGAGACACTTTCAATTGAATCTTAAGACAAGTACAGTAGTTTCAGGGGAAAAAAAACTTGTAATACTTTGACTATAAATGGCATTGTACAAATAAATGGCATCAAATTAACTAAATGCAGTTAGCTGAAGTGAAGGCTGTAATGGTGGAAAAATTGATGTAGAGTAAAGTGAAATGGCTCAGTAGGATCTGACATTGAAAGGAGGTTAAAAGCTATGTTAGCCAGAGACTGACAAAATCTAAAAGGCATGCATAAGTAAAGCTCTAATTAAGACAATGAAGACAGAGTTCCTGACCTGGCACTGCAATAATATTCTGAAAATGAGAGCTATCTGCACTTTGCCATCAAGGATTACAAAGAGTGAACCTGTCTTCAATGAGGAGATGAAGAAATTATATTCTTCAAATGAGATTTTGTTGTTTCCACTGTGCCCTGCTAGTACAGAAAACTTACTTGTTCCATGAGCTGTAGCTTTAATAAATCTTAAAGGCAGCCCCTTCTTCTTCTACTGCACTTTCAATATTTCCCAAAATTCTCCTTGGACTCTAAGGGCACTTTCACTTGCCAGGTTTGTGACCTGCCTGCCAGCAGGCACAGGGTGAGGGGGGTGGGTGTGAACACAGACCATGAGCAGTCTGAATGGCACTGATGTCCCAGGCAAACCTTCAGCTGAACAACAAGGCCACCCTGTGTATTGGGAAAACCACAGTGAGCAACTCCCAGGCATATCTTTCTCTCAGACACATGTGTAAAGCTGAAAAAATACACAGAAGAAATTTCAACAGCAATTGCTTGTAGATGGCAGGATACACTGCATGTCACTTCAAATTATATATCTTGTGATGAAATCTGGCCAGTTTAGGTCTTCCAGCTCAGACAGCCATCCGAGTGCTGTGATTATTTTCCTTTTTTCCTCCCTCTGGATTTCCCCATTCTTTGATGAGATTTGCACATTGTGCTGCACTGCACAGAAGTGAAGTTAGTTGGAAAGAATGTATAGACATAAGCATTCCTGCTGAAGAAGCTGGAGAAGATGCTACTGCAGAAAGACAGGGGGAAAAGAAGCTTATTTTTTTTACAATATAACATCATCTTCTCCTATACAATTCTTCAACATACTTATTGGGCTGGATAACTCTACTACTCACAGGAAGATCCAAACAAAAGAAAACACCCTTGTCTCATGTAGGAAGACGTTCCTTTCTTATTTTTTAGGTCTAGGCACTCCTCTTCTTTCCTGGTTCCCATCTCACTACTCTGTCCTTCTTATGCTTACCAGAGTAGCACTGCTCAGATTCCTGTCTGCATTGGTGCAGGACTATGTCATTGCTATCCAATTACACACTATTTCACATGAAATTCAAGGATGTTATGTATAGGCAAAGACCAATGCTGACAAAACACCTCCCTCCCAAAACATCTTCTTTTGCATCTTTTTACTTTTCTTTCTTTTGAGTGTTGGTATAAACAATGATATGTATACTTATTTCAGCAATACTTGGGAAATAGTATTTTTTATTATTACTTTAATCCTTCCTACTTTCAGTAAGATGATGTCAATAAATGCTGACTCCATCCTTTTGTGTGAGTGCATTGCACATGCAATCTATTCTTGCACACACCAGGATGAACTTCATGTTTTTCCACCATGACTCTCTGCAAAGACACTGTTCAAAAGCTGACTGGAATAGATGTGTGGCTGATGTAATTCAGAAGCACATCTCTATAGTCAGGATCTTACTTAGCAATTTTCTGCTACCAAACTAATCACACTCCCACATGCTTCTCTCTCAGCATGATTGAGAAAGTAAGTTTCCAAGTTAAGGGTATTAGGTGTTCAGATTTCAATGAGTATGAATCCATTATGCCCTTGAGAAAGCTATTATCAGCTATATAATATATTATAAGCTATAATCTTACTCTTTCAGGAAAAAGGCTCATAAATATATAGAGCCCAACATAGTGTTACAAAAATCAAGAGAATAATTCTGACACCATCTGTGACAATGCTCAGCCTCTATTTGGGAGCGTGCTTTAAATCTCATTTCCTGATCTCTGGCCATGGCTGTCCAAAGAACCCTTCTCAGTGTTCTTCCCATACTAATCTTGCCCCTTGAGCACAGATTACTTCAAACAGAATTTTTTTTAATAGCTCTTTGCACAATTAACATAGAAGTAGGCCCCAGGGATTTCTCTCTAGACTGCTGAACCAGGGATGGCTGTTTTCAGGAGGTGCACACTGACTAATGGAGCACATAATGCTGTCTCACCAAACATGCTTGTGCCTCCTTCCCTTAACAAAAGCAAATGCCTTGTGTGTTTCGTGTGGTGAGCAGGCTGTTAGGGTTCACCCTTGGCACAAAATATCCCAGTGAACAGCACAGGAGATGGCCAGAAGAAAGTGAAGAATAACGGAATTGCTTGGGTTGGACAGGACCTTTAAAGGTCATCTAGTCCAACCTCCCTGCAGTGACCAGGGACATCTTCAAGCCTGACCTTGAATGTTTCTGGAGATGGTGTGTCTTCTTCCTCTCTGGACAACCTGTGTCAATGATTCACCACCCACCAAATTTCTTCCTTATATCTAGTCTGAATCTACTCTCTTTTAGTTTAAAACAATTGCCCTTTAGGCTGTCACTATGGGTCCTATTAAAAAGTTTTTCCATCATCTTTGTTGTGAGTCCTCTTTAGTGGCTGAAAGGCTGCAATAAGGTCTCTCCGGAGCCTTCTCTTCTCCAAGCTGAATAACTGCAATTCTCAGCCTGTCCTCATAGGAGAGGTGCTCTAGCACTCTGATCAGCTTTGTGGCCCTCTTCTCAAAGCACATCAGCTTTCCTAGAGTTCCCAAAACAGCACACTGACTCTCATGTTTATGATGCTTGACCCATCAACATGGAAAGAAAGCAAAAGATACGGGGTGGTCAGGGGTTCTTATGTTAACAAAGAAAATTAAATCTGGTGGCTATTCTTAACACAGTCCTTCTGTCACAGTAGGAGATGGCAATTTCCTTTACTCCCAAGCTGATGAGAGCCAGAAAGGCAAAGTGGCCCGCCTGCTGAGCCCCGTGATTTACTCACAGAGCTCTGCCCACTGCATGACCTTCTGGTACCACATGTCGGGCGCGCACGTCGGCACCCTCAGGATCAAACTGCGCTACCAAAAACCAGATGAGTACGACCAGGTGCTGTGGACCCTGAGCGGGCACCAGGCAAACTACTGGAAGGAGGGACGTGTTCTTCTTCACAAGTCTGTGAAACACTACCAGGTGAGCTGGGCTCTTCCTCACCAAGCTACCATGGCCAAGCCAGCAGCACCTTGCTGGTTGTGTTTTATACACGGCAGTAAAAGATGTCACTGAAGGATTTATGTAGACAATATTGCACCTAGAGATGAGCTACGCTTGCTATGAGTAATAATAGTGAAATATTTCATGATATCTCAGATTACTGCGATACAAGCACTTTCTTATCACAGGCCAAATAAATACTTTATATATCATTTATCATCAGCCACAAAACTGCCTCTTTGCCACAGTTTTACTGATGCAAAAGTCTTTCATAAAGTCATGTCAGTACATAATTTACATTTGCCTATATAAGTTCATAAAGGCAATGCAGATTTTCAGGCCACGATTGAAGCACAAGTGTGACATCAAGTGAAGATGTGTGTTAACAACTAATTAAGAAATCTTGACTGCTGCAGTTGTATGGTAACATGAAAGCAATGTGAACACTATCTTGTTTTTCCAGGTGGTTATTGAGGGAGAAATTGGAAAAGGAACTGGAGGAATTGCTGTGGATGATATTAAAATTGACAATCACGTATCACAAGAGGATTGCCGAAGTAAGTGCGACTAGCAAGAAGACAGAGAGTTCTCATCCAAAATATTGTTTATTTTGTTTTGGTCACTGGTTTTATCTGTGAGAAAGTGATAGATAATTATTAGCTATGTTTCCTCCTGAAAATATCCTGATTCAGCCCATAGCTTTATTCATAGCAGTGCCACTGGTGTCACCTTGGTATGACAGCAGTTTGGATCAGAATTGGCATCCTACTGACATGGGTTACAGCATATTCACAATTTCATGTCTCTCCCTGTATTTCATATTCTGCCTTCTTTAAATTTCTCTGCCTTTCCTGTTGCAGGACCCTGTTTTACCTAATGCACAAAATCCAATTTTATTTCTTCAAAATTTTTAGATCACTTACTACAAAGCCTTCTTAATTTTTCTTAAAGGGCCATATCAAACCCTTACATGATAAGCAGATAGGGTGGAAAGGCCCCTGCTCCGTCCTCTGCTGTCCTGTCATTCTGAGCTTGCTGTGGCTCATTTGCTGTAGTTATCAGTTCCCAGACATGTGGGACACAAAGCAATGTTAGGACATGGCCTTTCCCATATCTGAGCCAGGCTATTCCTGAGATGCTCTTTGAGTCCTTTTATTCCTGGCCAGTCTCAAGTTATTCCAGTCACTGCTGATCAAATGCACATTGCATACTGCACGTAATTTGGCAGCAGCAGCCCCAGATAAACACAAGCAACAGAACACTGTCCTTCATAGTGAAGATGAAGCAATTGCTTTTATATAAAAGAGGGAATAGAGATGAGAACTCTTAGCATTAAGAAGATAAATTTATTCTGTGTGACTTAACAATACAACTAAGAGCAATAATAGAGGGTGTTCCTCACCTTTTGTAGCTAACATCCTTTTGAGGGTAACATGACAGTCTTCAGCCATGTGGTAATTTCACTGCAGGATGAGGAAACAATCTCTTTTTACCACGTGGTCCAACCCCTGGGGTTTATCAAATGCCACCAGGGTGGCAGCTGGCAGGAAAGGGAGGCAGGACACACTGCTTAGTCCTCCTGCAGTGTCCCCAGTGCCAAGAGAGGTGCTGAGACCACAGTGTCTGCATTTAATTGATTCCAGCATGAGAAAGGAAAATAACTCCTTTCCTGCCTCCGTGTTTTGGTTGTTCAAACCAAATATTGAGCAAAGATTTCTGCCTGAGGGAGCTAAACCCAAAAGCTTAGTCTGAAATCCAAACACAAGTGGTCTCGCTGCAGCCAGTGAAACTATTCTTGTGATTAACTATGCCTATGCTGATGAAGTGTTATGGAATTGGGCTCCAAAATTGTAAATACAGTGAACGAGATGCTAATTCATCACACTGATTTCTCTTTCCCAGGCATGGAAAACCCCTGCTGATAACTAAAACTGTGCCAAGACTGGGCGGAGGGGAGTTTTTTAATCTTTCTTTTTTTCTCCATTAATTTTCAGAGCCCATTATAATGAACAGCTCTGTCAAGCCGCCATAATGATGCTCTGACACAGGAAAATCTGCTATAGCATTATTGCCAGCATGATAGTCAATCAGTGTTTGTAACCCTAATAATCAATGTCAATTCTTTTGCTTCATTAGAATCAACTGATGTGGGGAATGAAATAGATGAAGAAGAAGACCCAGAAAGTAATCAAACAGGTAAAATTTGCGTTATTTCTTAAAAGGGAATGAATTTTAATGTGTATTTTAATGTGAATTTTTGCATTCTATTTATTTATTTATAGATTTGTTCTCTAACTGCATATTGCATTAAGGTGTTATGATTTTTCTGGATGAGATGATAAGACTTACATTTATTTGAAGGTTGTAATAGTTTTATTCTTCCATGTCATATGGACTTTTGCCATTTTTATTATTTTTGCCTATATCAAACATTTGAAATTTCATATACCTAATTTGTTATATTATATTCATATGCATGCAAGCACATTATAGCTCCTCAATATTTTGTTGCCTAGAAGGCTTGTCCACTGCTGAAGAAAGTTCTATCATTGTATCTTACAATTTATGACTTGCACTGTGCCTCAGTAATTAGGCTCAAAACTCTTCAGATTAAATGTTTCGCAGACCTGGCTGAAAATGCCATTTTATGACCAGTCTAGCAAAGCATTATCATTTCCAATGATGATAACAGTAAATGGATCATTAAATGGATCATAATTGTCATATTGTTCCACTAATGAAATATACTTGCATTTTTCAGGCAATGAGCTTAATTTTTTTTCTGTTACAGACAACAGGATTGCTATAATTTATTTCAGTGAAAAAGAGTGAGTTTGTCCAAAAAGACTTTTTGGCTTTTCCAGCAACAGTTACAGGGTTTGCTGCTTTTGGATGATTTTCATAAACTAAAAAAGTTGAGGGAAAACATTATGATACCCAGTGAATATTTTACACAGGAGGGCAGAGTGCTCTTTTGTGTCAGTTCTGCCATTATTTACACTTCAAGATCCAATCCTAAAGTCACTGAAGTAGAAATAAAATGGCTGGAGATTCCCAACCAATGTCTAAGGCTTTAACCTCTCACATTGAGGTGAATAGGATTTGATAAACATTTTGAGCTATATACTGCAACATGGCAAAATATGATTAAAAGACCTCCTTATTCACCCCCAAGACTCCCACTTAATCAAAGGCAGAACCACAGCTCAACTAACAGGCAGCAGATTTAAAGATTGGAGAACAGTCTGGAAAAAATCCACAGCTATTTGGGCCACATTACAGTTTTCAGCTATTTATGACCACCTTGCAGAAGCTAGGTTTTAAAACTATGTAAAAAACGTGCGTTAAAAAAATTGATGGTCTTCTCAAAATTTCCAATTCATTAAACAAAGTTCTCGCTGGGATCAGTTCTGAAAATTTTGCAATTCTTTATTCAATTTCAGGGTTTACACCTCCATACCGTAGCACAGGTGACGACTATGATGACAACATCTCCAGGAAGCCAGGCAATGTCCTGAAGACCCTAGACCCAATCCTCATTACCATCATAGCCATGAGTGCACTCGGGGTGCTTTTAGGAGCCATCTGTGGAGTGGTGCTGTACTGTGCCTGTTGGCACAACGGGATGTCGGAGAGGAACTTGTCTGCACTGGAGAATTATAACTTTGAACTGGTCGATGGTGTAAAACTGAAAAAAGACAAACTAAACACACAGAATTCATACTCAGAAGCATGAAGGCATAAAGCAACTGGAGAAGTCAGAGAATCGGGATGGAAGGACATAGCTCGGTCGTGCTGGGGAACTGTTGATCTTTTACTGTACAGGCTGAAAAGTGCATTGATGACACTGAGCCAAGCTTTTCTCAGGAGCTTCAATGAGTGTGTAACCGATGAACATTGACAACAATCTGTGTTAACAACCTGAATCATGTACAGTCTGCTTTTTCTGTTGGTTTTATTTGAAATAATCGGATGCTGGTGTTGAGACCAAGTATGATTGACTTATAGTTCATTTTGTCTTTCTTTCTCTCCCTCTCTTTTGTTTTCCTTTAATGGATAATTTCGTTTTTACTGTGCAAAATCCAAGATGCTGTCACAAAATGTATCCAGTGGGGTCCTTTGGATGGACATGCTGTCTGTAGCTCAGTGCCCAGAAAATATTGGCGTAACAGCAATTTAGTGGACTTCTGCACCTGTATTTGTGTATAATTGCTCGTGTTGTGCATAGGCAAAGAAGGGTTAGGATGTTTTTGAAAGTACTGCTGCATCAGTACCGATATGGCGTGTCAGCTCTGTTTACGAAGCAATACTGTCAAATTTTATTGATGTTTTTCAGTGTTGTACTAGATTTTGTGCTTGTGAACTCCATAAAAGAGTATGTGCCATCATCAGACACAACTGGTAACCAAGTGTACTGCCTAAAAACTAAACAAAAAAAGTCCTTGGCACTGGCTAGTGTATGTCCTCTCAAGTGCCTTTTTGTTTGTACTGCTTCTCATTGTGTTAACATTAACTACAGCTTCTCTGCAGTTACGCCCTTGTCTTTAATCATATTCTGATGGCTCACTGACTAAAAGAAAAGTATATTTTAGTGTAAGGAAACAGCCTCAGCCAAGGCAAGGGCTAATCAGATTTGACAACCTGGCTTGATTGTTCTGCTTTCTGTATTTCAACTTCATGTCTCTTGACCCTTTTGTATAAAGCTGCAATATCCCCTTTTATTGTTCTTTCATATAGAATGTATTTTCAAATGTAAAATCTCTCTCCCTTTCTCTTCTCTTTCTCTCTCTCTTTGTCTTTCTGAGTAGGTTTCATAAGCATTTGCCATTGCCAAGGAAAGAAAACTTCAGCTTTAACTTGCTGGTAATGGCAAAGGATTTTATTAGAGTTTGTGTTAAAAAATAAGGGAAAATTCTTAACTTTATCCTCCAAAGTCGAACTTTGGGTTTCTTCTTAACAGCATAAAGTGACAGTATCTTTTTTCCTGATGTCATGAAACACATCTTTTATCCTGAACAGCTTGCCTGTTAATTACACTGGGGAAAATGCTTCCCTTACAGAAAAGATTGCCTTTAAAAAGAGAAACTTTCCTCCTCTTGCCCCTACCTGAACTCAGAGTTCTGTTCTCTCAGTAACCTATTTTCATGCTAATCAATGCTAATTGGGCTTAGGAGTGTGTACTGAGGGCAGAATGAAATCCCACAATGTATGTAGGGTATGTTCCTACCATCCTGCTATATCCAGTTGGCATTTCACACCAGGAGGTTTCTGTTTGACCACACGTGCGGGCAGTGACCAGTGCAGTGAACTGAGAACTGAGAGTATTCAGTTTTCATTGGGAAAATGTGCTTGACAATGAAGGGGAAATTTTTTTAATATTTTAGGGCAAATTTGACTATTGGTCAAATAATATTCAACAGCCTATGCATCTGGTCCAACAGGGTAAAAAGAAACAAGAGCATGTTTCCCATGGGGTCCATGCAAGGCAGTGAGAGAGCAGAGGGGCCATTCCCCTCCTGCAGGTGCAAGGGGAGCCCCTGGGTTTCTGCAGTGACCTGCACACTGCACAGCCATAACTGGGGGGGCAGCATCAGCCTTCCCCTGGGTATCCACCAACCAGCAGAGAAAAACAGTGCAAAGGCGGGGAAAGGAACATCCCACCAAGTGCTGAACTCATGCTTTTCCTCATTGAAATTCCTGAGTAGAGTCAGGGAAGTGGTTGGGACTTTCTGAGTTAGTCTTTTCCAAAATTGCTTTTGTAGAAGAGCAATAAAATATCCTGTCCAGGATTAGGATTAAAGAAGGGCTAATTCAGCCTTGAATTACTTGGAGCAAAATAATCCACCCCTATCTATACAACAAATGCTTTGAAGTGTATAATTTCACCACTATGAACTATAAAATAGAAAAATATGTAGAAAGTCCACTAGTAACCCAGAAATGGAAGAAAAAGGAGGGAGACAGTAGGTGAAAATGAGGTTTGAAGTTGAAAATATTTTAAAGGAAGTCCCAAAGGAAAAAAAAAAGCATGGAGAGTTGCTGCTTCAGAGGAGTCCTAAAGGCAATGACTATCCCGAAAACCCAAACACCCACTTCAGGTCATCAAACCTTAGATTGATGGAAGAGCTACCTCCCCAGCCTCTCAACCTTGCGTCCTTCAAAGGCTGAGACAGTGCACCTAATGTACACTGAATATTTTGCCTAAAAGTTAGTCCATGAGAAGTCCCAAGAGACAGACTCACTTTGTCAGAGGTAGGATTTTCATTGGTTTCTAACACTGTAATTTGACCATAATGGCTTTGCAGCAGCTAGTTAATTAACCCAAAGAAGAAAAGGATTTTTCAAAACTATTTTCAGCAGACCACCACTGTGTGAGTCAGGAATTAAGGGTCTATTCTCCTTAGCTGAAAAAACTTCTGGTCCACTAACTTGACTAAGAATTACATGCTTATATTGCCTTGAAGAGAAAATCCCACTGGGGAGCCCAAGCCCAAAACCTTTTGAAATATTCCCACTGATTTCAATAGATTCCGAACCAGCTTTGGGTCTTGATCTATTTGAACAGAAACGCTGTTATTTGGAGGGTTTTTTCCTTCTTTTGACATACCGAGAATTGTGAACATAAAAAAATTATCTCCTTTGTGGTCTTCAGATATTACTATGATAATGAGGATCTAGCACTGAAGATTTGATTTCTCTGAAGGTAATAGAATTAAAGTTGTCCTTCAATAAAGGAAAAATGATACTGCAACTTTACATTGAAAAGTATCTTGCACTGATAAATATATTTAAAAAAATTATATGTTTATAAAGTTATTAATTTGTAAAGGCAGTGTTACAAAATGTTCAGTTTATATTGTTTTAGATTGTTTCATAATTTTTAAAGTGTAAAATAACATATTTTTTTCTTTATTGAAAAACTATAAAAATCTTCTGTAGTAAAATGATTTCATTTTACTGGTATATTATTGCTTCATGTTTTGTACCATCATAAAACTTTGTGCAAATTTTTTTTACAGAAATTTTTATTTTCTATGACAATATGACACTTGTAAATTGTTGATTCAAAATGAACAGCGAAGCCTTAACTTTAAATGACATTTGTATTCTCAGACACTGAGTAGCATAAAAAAAACACATAGAACTGAACTGTAACTTAAATTTCCAAACTATGACTACTACATTCCAAAGAAACAGTTGAATTAAACATTTTCATAAAATATCCCATAGCTGATGTATTTTATTATACTAAAATGGATTAGTCTTATTAAATGGATGGTTTTATTTAGCATCTGGCAACAAGCACAATGTTTCAATCACAATTGTATTTGTTAGTAGGCAGCTCCAACAGACACCTTGGTGAGTTTGTTCATTGTTTAGGATAGAGGCATTCACCATTGTCTGACCCATTCTCTTTCCTTGCTGGAAGACACTCCCACAACCTGCTTTCTGGCCAGACAGCTGGGATTTAAGAGGAAAGATTTGCCACCCCTGCCCCTTGCCATGGGTCGCCCAGTGTAACACCGTGTGCAGGTGTTACACCCCCTTGGGCAGGGATGGGATTTGCTGCCAAGTACTGCCCATTTTTCATGTGCAACTCCACAGTCTCTGCTCCTGTGGTAAGGTTTGCACCAATAAGCTCCCTTGCAAATTCCCAGGGGAGTCATCAGGATTTACTCAACTATGGCCAAATTTCCCAAGGCAGAGCACAAGTTGGTGATTGGAACAAATGCAGCCAGGGTGGCCTATTGGGCCTGGTTTGGCATCAGTTGGGTGCCAAACTCACCTGTGGAACACATGGTCATGTGCAGAGAGACCTTGATAAAGCTTGCATCCAGATCAGAAGCTTTAGATTCAACATTTTCTGCTTTATCCAATGCTTACCTATTTTGTTTCCTTTTAATACTCAGCACTCTGCACATGAAAGTTTGACAAATCTTTTTTTTACGTTGCACACATGAACAAAGCACAGACTGTCAGTATGTCATTAGGTGCAGTATAAACATTTTACTTCAGCTGCTTTACTACTTATGGGGAAAATACCGTGCTTATTACCATATACTTGATCACTGTTAACACTTGAAAAGAATGTGTTGAATCTTGTCTCCTCAAGGGAGCAGAGCTGTGTGTACCTGTTTAAAACATGAGATGGAACTCCAGCAAGCACCTGAGCAAAATCCCTAATCAGAATAGGGATTGTTCCCAAAAGGTGGTTGTGAAAGTTGCTGTCCATAGAACCACTATGCCCAAATTCATTAGAGGTGTACTTCATGGCACTCTGTTTGCTTCTGTGATAACCAGCCAAAATTAATGGCAATGGAATTGATCCTTGAAAAAGGGAAATCTATAAAGTTAATCTGTTGAGGATGAAGCTCAAGAAAGAGAGACAAGTATTTAAAGTTAAGAAAATTATCTTTCTTTCATTTAGGGATTTGCCTAGAAGCTTACAAGTTCTTGGCACTAAACCTTCAGTTTTCCACACTAAATGGGCTGCATAAAGCAAGAACAAAAATGGTGCAAGGTGAGGTGATCTGAGTTACTTTTCAGAATATAACTTGTAAACTTGAAGAAGAAGAGCAGATGGAAATAACAGATGGGTCAGCTACACACAAACAGTACCAAAAGTGCACAGCTATGAGGGTCATGGTCTGTAACAGGGGTCCTTGGCAGGTAGTAAAGGCAAACTCCTTTATTATTTATTTCTCCAATCAAATGTACCACTCCACATCCAGCAGCCACATAGCAAGTCCCATTTCCTTTCCTTTTGGCAGGACATAAAATTGCACAGCAAAAGGCAGATGCAGAGAGGGTGGGGGCAGTGCTGCTGGTGTAAGTTTGTGTGAAGCCCATGAGCAGCATGGAAATGACAGCAGTGCCCACCTGTGCCACCTGCCCTCTGGAGGGAAGCTGCCAGTCCTGGTGGAGATTAAGCCCCTCCAGCCTCAGAACCTGCCTTTTATGATGTATATGAAGACCTGGCAGGTGCAAGATAATGCAGCCATAATTTTGACCCTTGCAAGTCTTTTCATATGTACAATTAGTCCGTTCCTAAGTCAATCCTTCTAAGCTGCTTTGACAAAGTCAAATGTCAAAGTTGGGTTGGATTTTCAGATTGTAGTGTCTGGACATTTCATCCCAGAAGTAATTCCCTTCCCATTCCTTAACTGTCCTGTCCTTTGCAATACATTATGCCTAACAGCATATTGGTTCAAGCAACATTAATTTATTAGAGTTTTAATTTCCTATTTTATATCATTTTATCCCTCAAGTCACCCATAACCACAATTTTATCTAGAAATGTCTGTTAAATTATAACTGAGTACATCTGATCTTTTTTTTCTGATTTTTTTTTTTGCCATGGGGTATGTTGTATAGCTGTTTTATTTGCTGATTAGTCCTCCTGTAGTCCCTAATTGCTTTTCCACAGTAGGTCAGTTCTCTATATACATTTCCTTTCTCATAACTACACACAATCAAGCTCTAATCTTATCACCTCAGGACTGATGGTGTCTCAACGTTTATAACCGAAAATCTCATTAAGAAATCTTCTGGCATTTTTCACAGATGGATGGAGTCTTATCATGTGTCCAAACCTAATTCCATCTTCAATAATCATATTCTCCTCTTTAAATTTACATTGTTTTTACTCGTCTCTCAGCATTTGATTCATGTCCCTGTCATCGTACTGCATCACTGTGCACCATGTGCTGTATTTTATTACAGATGGTTGTGTTTCCATAATGGCTGAGGTGGGTCTGAATTGAAAAAGGAATTGCAGTCTTACTGGAGCATTGTTGGTACCAGAGAGAGGGCTGGTGTTTCTCTCAAGTGTAGAAGGTAAGGACAAGTTTTGGCAGGGTTTGGCAGGTGCTGCCATGACAAAGACTGAGGGATTCAATGTTGAGAGTCTGGAGGATAAAGGGCTTGCCTGAGGAAACAAGTACTTCTGGTGACAGGAGCTGCTAGGAGAATTACCAGGTAACTCCCTTCATTTTGATTACTTCATTTTCCCTGACAGAATGAAAAAAACCAACCTCACAATTCTAAGAAAAAATATCTGCAATATAAAAATGTCTCTGGCATCTGCCAGGCACTTTTTAAATCCACAGCCATGGGAGAAGGGAGTGGGGGTACCAACCCATCTGTTAGCTGAACCTAAATGGCAGATTACTTAACTCAGAGAGGCAACAGGTGTGGATGTGGCTTTGAAGATCCAGGCAGCATCTCAGGGCTGTAACACTGGCATTCTTCATGCATCATTTTCATCTTGAAATCTCTTCACCTTTATTCCCTTTCCTCTGCATCGTGTTGGTTTATGCCACTTGTTTCAAACCGAATTTCCTGGGCTGAACTACTGGCTTGTGTCGTCTTCTACTATTAATACATTTTTCTGTAGTGCAGTTTATGCTTCCTTCTCTGCTCAAATACTTTTATAACATTTCCCTATGCATTACTAGGCAATAAATAGCATGAAATCAGCCACCCAATGCCATACATACTGTGTGTCAGAAGAGAGAAGAGCCCACTTTGTCTGACACTTCCTCTTCCACATCCCTGCCAGGGATGTGTACTCCATGTCAGAGACTCAGACACTACATCTTTAATAAATAATCTACCTTTCAGGGAGCCTCAGTGCTTTCAACATCCTGCCTGATATCTTTGCATTAATAAAATATTTATATCAATATTCTTACTAAATATTTACTTACTAACTTTACAACTGTGAGCATACAAGAGTGGGTCAGTGGGTCACTCTCATTTTGCCTTTTGAGACTACTAAGTTGACCACAGTGCTTCATCTTTCTCTACTTTAACCTGCTGATCTATATTTCTCATAGCTCTATCATCAAGAAATCAAAACAAACAACACAAAAGAAGGATAGCTCTATCCAACTTCATCCAACATGACTGAAAAAATCCACTGAATATGTGAACATAAATTTATTTTTATTTTAAAATATGTTTTTGTGGAGTGAAGAGGAAAGTTACCAGACTGGTTGAAGGTAGTATTTGAGATGTCCGTGAAGCAGTAAGGAGACAGCCACTGAAACCTTCTGAAAATTAACCTGTAACATCTGGAAAAGGTTTGCAAGTCTGCCAAGTGATGAGAACACAGGAATATCAAAGTAGGCAAGTACTGTTTTTACCCAAGCATAGCTGAAAAAATGGAAGAAAAGCAGGAAAATACTTAGTGTAAAGAGTAAATCAGAAAAGACCTCCTTATTCTTGGTTCTATTAGTTTCTCTTTTAACCAGTCTTCAGAAGATGGGAGGCAAAACAAGGAATTGTCTGAACTACAACTTTATCCCACCTACAGCTCCCATGGACTATCCATGTTCTGGAGTTACCATGTGTTGCATACAGGTAAAACCTTACAAAGGGGAGGCCTTGTAAAATCATGGCTCAGGCCTGCTACTCTGGCTAAGCAGACAAGGACTGTGGGAAAGGAACTTAGCTGAATTAGAGGCAGAAACACAAGTTATGTAACCATCCTGTGTTCACATCGTGCGGTGTGGTGGTTGGTTCAATTATGTTTCTTACGATTAAAAACTATGTAGCTGATGATCAGCTAATTGCTTTAAAAGGCTGGGTTTTTTGGAAGTAAGGGCTCTCCTTTGCATCTGCCTGGGGACCCTGTGTCACTTCAGACCCTCTGCTCACAACCATGCACCTCTGAGACTGAGGCAAGGAGGAGGTGGAACCATGGCTCTTCATGTGCATGATCACAGGCCCTCAACACCAAGCACTTTGCGTGTTCTCCAAACAGTTACATGCAGGAAGTGATACCACTTTGTACTCATAACCTTCATTTCACATGCATTTTTCATGCCCTGCACCACATTATCTTCCCTTCGAATTTCTTTGGCCTTTCTTCTTAAGATGAGGGCTGCCAATTAAGCCACATTTCCCCGGGCTCTGTCTTATATGGTGCAGGGCATCTCAGCTCCCATTTGCCAGCTTGGGAATCCCAGTGTGGGACCAGATCTCCCATTCTCCCAGCTGATGCTGCTCTGCTGACCGAGCCTCTCCTGCCTTGATGGTTGTTTTACATCACTATCTTGCTTGTAAGAGGAGGTCACTGAAAGTTCACCTGAAATCCGGGCTCTTATTTCACTGCCATAGTCTCTAGGTGACTAAGGATCATCTTTGCTACTTTTAACAAGTCTTTTCACAATCTATACCCTTTTCTTCATGCGTACTGAGGTCTTAAAGTGGTCAACTTAAAGCCATATATCTTGATAAAGTGCCTGAATTACTGCTGCTGAATGGGAGGCCATTATCTACAATTAGTTTATGGCTCTTAATAGCCATTATTGCAAAAGATGGATTTCTCAATAGGGTAAGTGTCTTACCAAAGATCCTGTTAGTAGTCCTGCTTATGAAAACCTAAATCGAAGCTGCTTTCTGGAAAAGATCAGGTTGCTCTCCAAGTGAAATAAACCATTACAAGCCTATTACTATGGGTAATAAATAGGTTATATGCATTATAGAAATCATTATTACCTAATATGAGGACTATATGATTCTCTGTGCTGTGTATTGTATGCAAATGCGTGCAGCACTAGATAGACTGAAAAAAATGCTGTGAGGATGTCACCATATGGTTTAAGAGAAAAATACCAAACATCTCACAACTAGAAGATGTAGTAACTTGCCTCAGACTAGCAGCTTTTCTTTCTGTGTTTGCAGAAGTATGGTGGTTAGAAGAGTTAGAATGTGTGCCTGCCAATTCATCGGGGAAAACTGTGGATTTATGAATCTCCTTGAGGAAGTGCCTCCTGATGAAGGACACGAAGGAGCAGAGAGTAGAGGCAGAGTAGATGGGGTCATGAACTTCATTTTACTTCTCATCATGAGTAATAGTGCTAAACTGATAGTCAGTCAGATCTCTCATTTTCTTTAATTTAACGCCACACTTCTTGCTCCTTGCATTACTGACCCCACATTACAACTGAACCATGTATTTTATTACAATGCTAAGCACTGCTTTAAATGCACGAGAAGATTTCACTGCTTTTTATACTGAACAGTTATGTGTGGTAAGTTTTGTTCTTTTCACATGAAGAACCAATTCAGAGCTAACAACTTGTATAATTTTAATCAAGTCTCATTTCACATGGGCTGTGAACTTTAATATAGATTACTGTTTCTTCTGGATTTCAAATACAGTGTACAGTTCACCACAAGCCTGACCTTTGTGGTTTCATATGGGCACATACTTGCTAAAGTCACTTCATTAGGCATCAATGGCAATAGAGATTTCAGCCTTGTTGCCAACTTTCTTCAGAGCTGCTGCTGATTAACAATATATACATTTTAACCAATGTCACATTGCTCATGCATTAAATATAGAAAGCACACATATGCAGATATCTGCTGAGATGCAGGTGTGGTTCTATGTCAGAAAGTGAAGGAGCACTAGAAGCACTAGAATGGAGGGTTTGCCTGAAAGTAAAGGTGTGTGCAGTTATTTAATATCTGAAGGTTTTACTCAGGTTTGTGGATTCCTTCTAATGCATTTAGAAATGCAAAGAGCTTCCCTACAAGCAGAAGTATTTTCAGGATGTTCTTTCTGCTCTTTTAGTTCACTTCATAAAACTCAGATTTGAGACAGTCTTTAATCTTTGCCAAATACTTTGCTTTACCATTTTATGCATATAATACTCTTTGAGATAAATTAATTTGTATTCAATTTATGCTTATATTGTGATAGTCCCTACAGGATCACAGTTCATGATCCTGTAAAGCTAAGCAATATTAAAAGATACAGAAAATGTGCTTTCCAGCCTCACAGAAGAAGCTTTAATGGCTGCTGTAACCACAGCTGGTTCTGAACAGAGTGTCTTCATCAAGCACTTTTATTTCCTGCTCTGTCTCTTGTATTTTCCAGAGCAGGTACTAGATTTTAGGATCAATATAGCAAAAGCATCGGATGCTAAGAAAATATGTGGTCGATTATTCTTCAAGAGTAGCATCCAGCTTGTCTATCACTGGCTATGTTTGGTATCATGTCCACAGTGTGAGTTTCATTCACTGTTACAAACACCTACCTGATGGGGTGAATTTTCCTTTTACAGCCCCAGTTTCTCTTGTCTGTACAGGAACTTGAATTAATAGTTTGGATTTAAGGGCCTATATTTTAGATGGATAAAATTAAATTTTAAAAAATTCCTCAGCATTTCTACTTATGTGCAAACTAGTTGTGGCTTTGTATGGTTTTACCAAGGACAAGGATCCTGACTGCTTTGACTGATTTTTACCATAGCTTGTCTTAGCATCTGGAAGCACTGTGCACCTGCTAGTAGGAGAGCAGAAGCAAAATTTCACCACTTAGGCCATAGTAGGATTCTCAAAACCCACTGGCTCAGGTTTGGTAGTAGATGTAAATATGAAGTTTGAAGTTAGGTAGAACACTGGGTCCTTCATCACTGTGTCAGCCACTGCTACCTCCAGATTTATGATATGCCTTGAAGAAGAAGAAGCTTTATCCTACCCTCATACTTAGGTAGCCTTGGCTCTAGTCATGTCTTTATTCAGAGTCTAGAACTAAGAATTCAACCTGGTTTTTTATAGACCTGCTAAATTTGCTTCCTAAATTGGTTTTTCTCTGGCTCTACAAGGTAATTATACTGTTTCCTACAGTGCTGCAGTTCAGACCCATAGTCACCTACCTCACAATCATCTATTCATTTTCTCAATTCTTTTTGTGTTTTGGTTTTGTTCTGATCTATGTGTGTAACTTCACATAAAGCTGAGGGTTTTCTTCTTAGAGATTTGCTCTACCTACAGTTTTATTCTCTTGTGACTCTGTGAATAAAAAGCATCTATTTTAGAGGTGCAGCTCTTAATTCTCTCCAGGAAGTCTCAAACTTCTGAAACTTCCGGCTTTATTTTATAACTTCACACACATTTCTAACCATTACTTTAGATGGTTTGTTAAGTATTTTTCTCAGCAACAAGGATACTTATGTCCATGACAGGCAGCATGAGGATGACCCATAATCATAGTCTGCTTTTAATACAGAGGAAGGCTTAGTGAGTATATTAATGAAACCTGACAGAACCCTGAAATGAGCTGGAAGAAACTATCATCAGAAGTGTTAGTAAGAATTATTACAGTTATTATTATTGACACCACTGTGCTTGCAGCAAACCTCCAATTCTTTTCTGATTGTTTTTTATTACGAAAAATCATATTTCTTATCTGAATATATATTTTAACAAAAGGGGCATGACATGTCTTCTTTCTTTTTGCACTTATGTGGGCAAAAAGGACAGGTCCCAGTAGATGCCATATGAATCACCACATTGAAGAAGATTGTTCTGATATTTTGGTGCTTGGTGCACAAAAGAAACAGAGGCATTTATCTTATTTTCATGTTACTTTTCAATATATTTGCACATCTCTATGATTCATATTATATTAACTTCCAAGAACAGTTTGTTTCTCCATCCTCACTGTGCAGAATGAAGATAAAGGTTTTCTGAGTCTCTCTTCAATCGTTCTAAAAAACCAACTTTTTTTCCTTTTATGATTATTTTCTCAGGTTGGTGCATGTTCTAAAACAAATATGAGCGTGCACAGGAGACATCTGTGATCTCTTAGGTGCATATGTTATCAAATGTCTGAAGATATTGTGCAAACAAAATGCACAGACTATAGAGAAATGGAAAATGGCTAGTTATTTCCAAGCCCTTTAAATTGGAATAATCAGTAATCCCCAAATCTGCTGAGCTATGTTGAAGCTAGAGAAAGTACAGAGCAATCAACATGTCACTGCTCTTCCTGCTAATGGTGCCGCCGGACCCAGTTCAACAGGTCTTAGTCAACTAAAGATGCACAGAAAGTCAGATGGACCTTTTTTGAGAAGTGTTCAGGGCTACTGTTCACTCTTGCCAGCTGAAAAACAATGTCAGTGTCTTAAAGGACTACTAGCAGAGAAGTAGTAATTGCCATAGTAAAAAAGACTGTAGAAGGAATTGAAAATGCAAAGTTAATGTTAACCGATTGGAGAAGCAGAGAAAACTGGTCATTAGCAATTCACACTTTCAGGCTTTCAAATATGAAATAGTCATTATAACTGTTTGCACAGATCACAGCTTCAGCCTTTTATCATAACAGCTTAGCTATATCTCCTAGCACTGAATCTGTTTTTACATTCAATGCAGTATATTTTTTATACTTTACTGAACAAAAACCAGGATCTGTAAGTTTGTAATGTACATTAAGAATGTAAGAAGCCCCCAGATAGCAAGTTTCAAACAACTCCTGATGCTAACAAATATACAAAGCCACTTTTTACATCATTCTCTAAGGTCAGTCGCTCCTCATTCCTCAAGCAGTTGAAATAACTTCTCTCCCTAGCCGTGCTGTTTGGTGCGTGGCTGCAGCAGATAGAGGTTCACTTCAGGCATGTAACTCACAGAATTCATTAAACATCCAATTTAGCTGCTCTGAATTACAGTTTGTGAGAGCTTATTTCTCTCAATAGAAAAGGAACTTTAGAAGACAAGTCTCGTCTTCTCCTCTCTGAGTCAGTTTCAGCACTCAACTCCTGCTGTAAATTATTATTCAGTGCAAGCCAAAGTCTTGAGAACTTGCTGGCCCGTTTGCTATTGGCAAGCATATCACAATCATTCAGCAGTTTTTTCAGGTTTTTCTAAACTCTTCTGATCTTTATTTCACTGGAAAGGATAAAAACAGAGGAGGTTGATTAACATGGATCTGTCCAAGATTTTTGACTCAAGAATGTGGTGGCGCCTATGTGCATCAGCAAGAATACTTTAAAATATATCTTTAAAGTTTGGCATCACCTCAATATTCCAAACACAACAAAACTATATGACTGTAAAATCTGTTTGATGGCCATTGGTAGTGACAGGATTTGTCTTTTTAAATTCCATCTCACCTCTAGAGAAATTGAACTCTATTTTCACCATAGTTCAGATCTTAGAAGCTTGAATTCCACCTTCCAATAAATCATTATCCTTTGACAGCAAAGACTTCACTCTTTTCCAAACACTGAAGAACAATGCAAGTCCAGCTCTGAGAATTAATATTCCAAAGACCATGGATATTTTTAGACCTCTAAAACAAACTACCCCCATGGAGTTAATAAAAACATACCTTGTCAGCCAATCAAGTTGAAATGATCCCCTGAAGCAGGGATTTGGCACTGTGAGAATATTTTTAAAGCTTGCTTTGAAACCTGCTTGAACACAAGCTAGAGTACATTGAAAGAGTTACTGAGGAGTAGTTAAAATACTATATATTTTATGTGTGACCCTAGATTCTACATAGATAGAATAATTAAATATAAGTGAAGAGAAATAGTTCATTAAGCAATGAGTGTAACTGCAGTTTCCTAACATATGTCTTCATCTCTGTACAGACAATGGTTTCTATTGTTTTCTTTAGCTTGTGAAATAGAACCAGCTGTCACCAACACTGTTGCCTTTTCACAAAACAGAGCATTTGGCTGCGGCAAATTGTTCCATTTTTCTAACTACTCAACATACAGGTTCATCTGTCTCTTTTCTGAAGATTTTGCACTGAATGGCTAACAAGAAGATACACAGCTTAGTCATATTACTGCCTTAATTAAAGAGGGTGTTACTAGAAAAGTGGATTTAATCCCAGTGTTTTAATTGAGTTCTAGCTTGGCACAAGTCCACCTGTCTGGATTCAATTGGATATAGTTCTTTCCTTTTTGCTCCAGACATGACTGTTTCCTGCTACCACTGAACTGCTGCAGTGATTCTCCCCTTGCATCTGAGCAAACATAAAGGCAGTCCTAGAATACAGAAAGTCTCCTGCATAAAAGGGGTGTAACATAAAGCTACTATTTGAAACTAAAGCATTTCTCTGCTTACATGTTCAATTGTCTGAGGAAGGCAGTTGTGTTCACACTCTGACCCCACACTGAGTGTGATGGTGTAGCCACAACAGACTCAGCACAGACAACTCAAATTAGTTCAGAAAGGCATCATCTGTCTTGTTAGCAAAACCCAAGTTATCACTTCAAAATCACACTGGACAGGTTTATACATGGTGCAGTGACTTCATAATGTCACAAACAAGGCGGACAGAGATTTCCCACCCAGAGTCACAGAGTGGGTGAAGCCAAAATCCCGAATGTATTGACAATGGGCATTATTTTGCAACTTCATTTTACTCATCTTTAAAAATCCTAACTAGTTTAACACAAAGGCTTTCAGAGGTGTAGATTTCTACTCCTTCTCCTGCTATTAAAAATCTTCTGCTATTAAAATTCCTCTGTTAGTTGTCCATAGGTGGTAGATATCCTAGAAGTGGAGAGGAACCCAGTACAACCCAAGGTCACAGTTCAGCTGATCTTAGGGCAGAGAGGGCTCTGAATCCTGTAGATAAGTATGGTCACCAGGCTATCAGTCAGTCACCAGAAAGAAAACAAAGCAACACAAAACTCATTTTTTTCCACTTCACACAACAAATTTTAAAACTTGATATTGCAACCTTCCAGGATATTCTATGATCCTATTCCATGATTCTATTTGCTGTCTCCAGCCAAAGAGTTGCTCAGGAATATCATTTCCTCAGGAAGAGGAAAGGACAAGGATGGAAAGAAGCAAAGAAAGGGACATGGAAGCTGGAAACTTGAAAGGAGTGAGTTAACATCATCTTGCAAAACACCAGAAAAAGAGATCAAGCATTGAGTCACAGCAGTGGGATTCATCTTCACCTCTCTAGTCATTCAAAGTGAGGTCTAAACCAGCCATGTAATTTCCTTCTGTGAGTAGAGATGGGCACCTCCACATGGCAATTCAGCTCACAGTTCTCAGGTGTGTGTCTGGGTAAGATTAACCCCTCATGTTCCGGCAGCCATGTAGCTACATCCAGCTCTGAATCAAGGCTTCTTGGTTCATTGAGGGTTGAAATGTAAATGTATACATTGCTCACCACTCCCACAGCCTTGATCCTCTCTCACATCTAACTTCTATAGTTCATCCTTTTAGTGCCTTCTTCAGACATAGGAAGCAGCTCTTGAAAGATACTTGAACTTTTAGACTCAATGAGATTTGTTGTATTTTAGAGCTACTGAAAAACAGACTGGTCTCAGCACAGGCACCAGGACACCAGGTCTGTACCAGTATGATGGCTCTGTTTCCCCTGAGGTGACATACGTGAAATACTGAGACTACACCCCCTCCCCACATGAAAGCAAATACTGAGAATTGCACATGTTTACCAGCCTGAGAGCCCTGCCACATAATACAGTTCTGATCTGTCAAGCACTTGCCAGTTTCACTCTCTGCAAAGAGCAATTTGCCACTCTCAGTTTGCCCATCCATTCTGCTGCTAAAAAGAAGACTTTGCCAAATAAGATTAGTAATAAAGAAGGAGATATTAAAAGGTGGGGGGGAGGGAGGGGAAGAGTGCTACGTTCCTTACTGAAAATAACTGCATAATTAAATATCACAATGTGCATTGTTAGGCCTGTTGAACTTACTTGACTGCAACATATTATGAAACTAAATTCATTCACTTACCTGGCAGGAGGCAAATGTCTAACTCAAACTAACATATCCCCAGATTCATCTTTATAGGGAATTATAAGATAACCAGAGACGTGGGTTTTTTCTGTTGTTTTAATTTAGGATAGACCCACAAGACTTCATACTGAGCAAATTCTGGAGATTAAAAAATGCTTTCTAAACTCATCGAAACCTCAAGTGTCCAATATCCTCATGATTTTGAGAATCACCCCAGCCTCAGCACTCAAACAGCTGGTCCAGGGAGCAGCTCACTCTCTCCTCTCTGCACAGATCTGCTTCTTCCCAAAGGCGAAACCATGATTCATATCTGCAGTTTTGCCATACTTCTCTCTTTCATGACTTCTACTTTTAAGATGATGCCAATGCCACTGGCAGAGAATTTTCCTCCATGAGGCTGCTCTCTCTTCTCTGTCTAATGTGGTAGAGATCTTGTCATTTTGTGAGTTACTATATTGTTGTGATTAATCTTCAGCTTCTTCAAAGGCTGGAATACAGGCTGACTGCCCTTAAAAATCAGTAATATAGAAGTGTTTTCATTCTCTAAGCTCCCCTACATCAGTTAGGCCATTACTTGGGCTGGTTTTTATTTTACAGTGATGGAGGGAGGTATTTCAGAGGAGGAAATGATAGCCCTATTCAAATGAGAACCTAAGCCTCTGTGTTCTTTTACCAAGAGAGACAAGTTACAGGCACCAAACACAAGTCCTGTCAAACTTTCATCACTTATCTTCCCCTTCACCTTCCCCTTGGAATAGCTGTGCAGTTTTCCCTCTCCCCCACCTGCCAATCCCACCAGTCTGCAGGAGACTCAGCCTTGGTCTCACACCTTCTGTGGCACTACCAAGGCTACAAGAGCATCTGGGAGTAAGAGAAACAGCAGGCAGCCAAATTCCTTGCCTGCGCCTAACATGGGGATCATGTCAGCTGGGCACGAAGCTGAAAGTGTTTCTCAAAGTGTAAATAGCTCCTCCCTTTGAGAGGTGGCCTCCCACAGTGGCACCATCACTTCATAGTCCAGCACTCGGTGACCACAAGGCAGGGTTCCACACACGGTTTGTGTTACCATTACTCCCAGCAGGGTCTCTCTTTCTTACACCAGACAGATGTACCAGACCTGGGGAGAACAGCAGCTCAGACTAGAGGACAGGAGATGTGTGTGGCAGGTAAGAAGGGCACTTTGCTCCTGGAGGCCTGCTGGAGGCAGGAGGGATGATTCAGACATGCTTGTCTCTCTCCAGCTCAGGAAGCTCCCTGGTGCGTGAGGAGCCAGCAGATTGCAGAACTCACCCGTGCCATGTGGCACTCGGAGGGAGCAGCTGGTGGCACGGCAGGTGCTGGAGGTGCTGCTGCTGCCCATGGTGCCTGCTGCTGCTGCTGCCTGGCACTGCCTGCCTCTGTCAGGGCTGCTGCTGGACCAGGCTGGGACACACAGCAGAGATGGTGGGGCGGCAGCAGCAAGGTGTGATGGCCCAGGCTGTTTGGAGGTGTGGGACTGTGGGGGAGACAGTGAGGGATGCGAGTTGTTGGGGGGGAGTTGAGGGAAGCAGGGGGGGATTGTGTCACTGTCACTGGGGGGACATCTGGGTTGGGGCAGCGGGACTCGCAGGGTGGCTGGGAGAGTCACTGGGGAGAGAAAGGCTCTCAGCCAGATGAACATGTCGGATTGTTGCTTGTAGGACCTGGCAATCTGGGCACCCCTGTCATAAGCATTTAGAGGCACTTTGGGTTCTGTCTTTCCCAAATGAGTACTTGTAAGTCGCCTTGATGTTAATGAGAATTACATGCACGCATCAGGGAAAGAATAGTCCCTCTACAATGGGCATGTGACAGCTAAAGAGCATCAGTCAGGAGGGAAACAAAAGAGGTCATAATTTATGTAAGAGGTTCATTTTTAATGTAAATTCTGCCCCCAAATGTTCTGCTTACCAGCCTGAATATGTGGTATTTGGCAGCGGAAAATGAAAGGGGTGAAAAACTCACTGCTGGCAGGTAACTGCATAATGTGATAGATTGATTTAAAATCCTTGTCATCTTTCTTTTTCACCTGCATACATAACGATCCTCTGTTAGTCATTAGGGCTCCTTGTACCTTCAGCACTCTAAAAAAATATTGGCTTTGAAATGATACTTCATTGTTAAGGAATTTTTGTCAGCTAGCTCCATTTATCGATGTATCAAAGCCATTTTACAAGAGATAGGCTCCACTTTGGCACGGAGAGCGCATACATTACATGCCTTGCGAGGACTCATCTCATTCCAGCACTGAGTGGAAGTGCCAATTGCCACCGCGGTACATAATGAGCCATGTCACCAGCGCTGGGGACAGCAAGAGACGGGCATGAATCAGCCCCCAGAGCTCCTCCTGGGCAGAGATGAGAGGAGCAGGGACACCAGGGTCACAGCAGACACATGCTTGGGGTACTGCTCTGCCCAGAGGAGCAGGGGACTCTGCTGTCAGGGCTCCCAGGTGAGGGGGAACATATGCCACCAAGCTGCAGCTTTCTGTTGTTCTATTTACACCTCCTCCCCCGACAGCGAGAGCCAAGCCAGGAAACACTCATTTCTGCAGCCATATGTGTGTCTGCAACGAGGATTTTTTCAGCGTATCGGTGATAACTGAGGGTGTCACCCTGCTTGGTGAGCAAAATTTTGTAGCATAAGCCAAACAACAGAGAGATTACTACCAGCAACTACCTCCAAATCTGTTCAGGCTGTCTTGGGAATTAAATCATTTTTCTTTGTCCTTTTGTTTAGATCTTTACCTTGTGTTGCCAAGCAACTGCACATGGAAGGTTAATGGCAAAGCTCTCCTTTTGGGCCAGGCAGATAGGAGATCTTTGAACTGAGTTGATCTGGTATGGAAAAGATAATGACTAACAGAGGAGAAAAAGCTCATGGTTGTTTGGACTTCTGGTATTTTCCATGCATCCTTTGGCTATCTCTGCTGCAGCATCTGAGATGGCCAAAGGCAGGTCTTTCCTGTGCATGGGTTATTACTGTGCAAGTTTGAGGAAACTGAACACAAGGGCAGGCTATGTCAGAAGGAAAATATCATTGCACCAGCAATTTCCACTCTGATTTATCCTACCAACAGGCTTTCTCCCTCAAAAGGAGAATCTCAACTCACTGTCACTCAAGCAATCTGAGTGGCAGTGAGAATCTGCCACTCTCATAGTCTGAGCCTCTGCAGCCCAAGGAATCTCTGTCTCCATTACATCACTGTGAAGCTATAAATGATGCCACAGCTTCCTACCAGCAGCACCTATTTCACCTTCCAGGTGAAAAACCCAAAGCCCACAGATGCTCTGTGAACTGGGACATGTATTTTTTTTAGGCTGGATGTTCATAGCTTAAATAGTAAAAGAAGGGCTCAAGATTCTGTCTCATACTGTCTGCCACACTCAATTTGCCCAATTCACTGAGCACAGTCACAGGAGCTGAGGAGTCCTGACCATTAAGCACTTCCATACTCAACCATGAGCCTGATCTTTTCCATTCACTGCCTTGCTTTTTCTTTCAGGAATATTATTAATGACCCTAATCCTGTTTTCTAGTTACACCACATAACATCCATGTGTCTCAAGGCCAGGATTTCAAAGGACTCACATTATTCCTAATTGCATCCTTCATTTTGTAAACTCCTGGGTTTAGAAGCTATTAATTAGATTGGCCTAGTTAGTACTATTTTCAATTCATGATTTTTTTTATGCCTCATATATTTGGCATTACTCCCAGAAGCTCTACTGCTGGCCTCAGGACACTGCACAGGGACACTTCCAGCTCTCTTTGCAGAGAAGAAACCCAATGAAAGTCAAAGCTTTTGCACCTACAGGCTCAGAAGAGCACCAATAAAAGTGTTAGTTCAAACAGGCCTTTTGAGTTTTTAAACCAATCAAGCCATACAATGACATTAGAGGTTCTGATTTTAATACCAGTACTAATAAGTTGAACTAGTGTGAGCTCAATTATTTAAACTCTGGTCCAGACATAGCCAGAATAAAGGAATTCATCTCCAAAAACTATACGTGCTATTTGTGCCTCACATAATCTCCAAAGGCCAATAAATACATCAGCAGGATCATGAAAGAGCTATGCATGGAAGCCAGAGACTCAGTGAAAAGGAGGTTTCATTTCTGCTGGTTTTCTATGGGAACCAGAGGGAACATGAAAAAAGACATAAGAAAGGCAGAGAACTGCTGAGGGCTCATGGGATGCCTTCAGTTGAGCCAAATGGAGCACAACCTCTCTCCCTCTGTCTCTCTCACTGAACAAACCTATTTAGAAGCGAACATTATTCCATGTTCATCATTCACACTGGAAAAAATGTTACTATTGCAGATGAAAAACTATACCACGATAAAAAGAAACTGCAATCAAGCCTAGTTTTTGTCACACCATATCATAGGTTCAGTCATAAGAACTGTGCTGAGGCTTGGTTAAAAATACTCCTATGGTATTTTGCAAAGTTTGCAGGCTGAACTGACCTGGCAGTTTCTGTGTTTCTATCAAGTCTAGCATCCTGTCTCAGAGAGACATTTATACCAGCAGCTTCAAACAAGACATGAAACCTCTCACAGCAAATGATTGATTACTGAAGGCAAACTGGCTCAGCTTTGTAACAAATTCCCCATATGCAATAACAGCATTGTAGTTACAATTCATGTATGTTAAAAAACAAGAAGTCTTTGCTTTATCACTAACAGCATCATGGACCTTTAACAGCTGTAGAACTGCTGCCAGCTCTCTCTAACTATTTTCTGAACACAGTAAATGTTAGCTTATTTAACCTATCAAGGTAAATGCAGCTGTGAGCTTCAAGAAAGAAAATACTCCTGTATCGTCAAAATTGAGGAGATACAAATTTAATACCTCAGCTAAAACCATAGAAATCCATCAATGTGCCAACATCATAATGTAATTGTGAACAGCCCAACTCACAGTACTAATACGGTTTAATTTTTTCCTTCAAATTTTGCCTGAAATTAACACTTTATTCTAGTTTGATAATGTTTTATTTCTTTTAATTCAAAGTATTTGTGTTCATATATATGACAACCTCTTCATTCTCTTCCAAACAGAAAATTACACCGTAGAGTTCTCTTCTAAAATCTCTGATAAAGTTCACACCTATGTGTACATATGCATACCTGATTAGGGCTGGAATGGAGTTAATTTTCTTCTTAGTAGCTGGTACAGTGCTGTGTTTTGAATTTAATGTCAATAATACACTGATGGTTTAGTTTATGCTTGTGGCACTCTCTCTAAATCCAGAACTTTTCAGTTTTTCATGCTCTGCCAGCAAGCAAGTGTGCAAGAAGCCTGGAAAGTGCACAGCCAGGACACCTGATCCAAACTTTCCTCAGGGATGTTTCATCCCACAGAACATGGGGCTCAGTATATAAACTTGAGGGAGCTGCCCAGGAACCACAGGTTGCTGCTCAGGGACAGGCTGGGCATTTGTCAGCAGGTGGTGAGGAATTGCACTGTGCATCATGTGTTGTTTTTAAGTTTTATTCCTCTTTCTCCCTCTTTTCCATTACAATTATTGTTGTTGTTGTATTCATTTGTGTTATAAGCAGCATTATGTTTTACTTTGTTTCAATTATTAAACTGTTCTCATCTCAACCCACAAGTTTTAATTTTTTTTCCAATTCTCCCTCTTTTCCATTACAATTATTGTTGTTGTTATATTCATTTTTGTTATAAGCAGCATTATGTTTTACTTTGTTTCAATTATTAAACTGTTCTCATCTCAACCCACAAGTTTTAATTTTTTTTCCAATTCTCCCTATCCAGGGGCAGAGGTGTGTGAGTGAGTGGCTGTGTGGCGCTTAGTTGCTGGCAGGGGTTAAACCACAACACAATATTGTTAACTTGTATTTCTGTGTGACACTATGTGTTCACACCTGAAAAATCACTTCCTCAAGAAAGACAGTAATAAATTTCTCTTTGCAAGCATTCTGTGTCTCCAGAATTCCCTAAACACCATTAAAGCCTTTCTGGTTCTTTGCAACCCATGTTAATTAATATTAATTATACATTAATACGAATACTCTGTGGTAGACAGCAATTCTAGACAGACCATAGACAGATCAAATTGTACCTTTAATTGTGTTTTCAAACATGCAAAGTATAAATTCTATATAATGCTTTTGAAGCTAAGAGGGCCAGGAGGATGTTGCGGTAGTGTCTGTCCTCCCTAGGAGTGATGAGAGAAGTCACTGACAGGAAACCACCAGATAAATACACGCTCAGAGCTCAAGGAAAGTGTCTTATGAGTTTCTTGTTAATTACCCTCCCTCCTCACACAGACTGCTTAATGGGCAAAGAGACCAGTGTGGCTGAGCACATGTCAGGTACGCTCAGGTTGTTTGCCTAGAAGCACCAAAGTCTGGAGACCTCAGACACAGCCTAAGAGAGGCACCTGCACCTGGGGCTGCTGCCACCAGAGTGAGACAAGGCCACCCCCAGAGAGACTTGAGGAATAAAGCAGCAAGAAGCCCTTGTACAGGCTGGCAGGCAGAACTGGCAGCCTGTGATGCTGGAAGTCTGAGCTGCAGAGCCTCCTGGTGCCCAGGAGATAAGGACGGGTGCTGAGCCTGCCAGGAAAACCAGGATGCAGGATCTAAGGGTTTGTAGGGAGCAATCACATGCACACACCAATAGCTGAATTACACTGTCTGTGGCTAGGCAATTGCCAGACACTGCCTGAAACTCATGGTCTCCTCTGATGAACAAGATACCTTCTTCAGATGGTATTCAGAGACAAGGATTCAAGGGAGTTACTGGGAGCACAGGGATGAGCTATGGAAGGGTGCCTGTAACTACTGGGGCACCTTTGTGGCTCTGCAAAGGATTTTCTCCCCCTTCAGGAAATGCCATACAAACAGCTGAGCACTCAGACCCTGTTGACATTTTCCCCACTGCTTTCTCATGCTAACAAATACTAATTTAGCAGAGTACACTGATCTTGCTATTTTAACCTTCCAGTTTTCTTTGTGTTATTTTTTTTTTCAAGAAAGATATTAAGTTATTGCAAAATGCTGTAGTCAGAAGATCAAGAGCTTTCTTTTCTGTGCCCAGTTCTGGCACTGCCTCCCTCCATGCCATCAGCATTGTCTCAGGGCTCTCACCCTCCCAGTGCCCACAGAAGATTGTAATGCTTCCACAACTGGAGGAACGTGCTGGTTATATTTGACCAGCCCTATATAAAAAGTAGGAATTTTAAGAGCAAGAAATTCTTTATAAGCCATATGGCATTAACATTAATATATTAATAAATTCCTCCCTAACTGCAACAGATGCTCAAGTCAGTAGTTTCACCATACAATACAATGCACCGTTATGTCCTTTCCTGTGAGCAATAAGCCAGATGCTTTTCCACAACCTACTGGCAGAAATATGGTGCTATACAGCCAGAAAAAGCAAACTTTACCTTAGCTACAGATGAACATCTACAGAACAGCCTTTTTAATCTATCTTCCTTAAAACTGATTAATTTTGACAGAGCATTTTCCTACCAATGTCTATCCAGATGATCAAATACTGTTGGAGCTGAGATGGGTTCATCATCAAGGAATATGAAATTCCCCTGATGTTACAATTATATTTTTCTTATTTCATTCTATAATACCATTAAACAAAGGAAAAATTTAGTGATTTTCATTTTTCCTCCATTAACTACTTTTTCTCTTATTTATCTTCTCTATTCACTCTCATTTATCTTTCTTCTCATTTCCTCAGAGAGCAAAGAGTGCTAACCTGCTTTCCTACTTCACTCATTAAATATAATTTTAATTATTTTTACTTCACCCATACCTGTTAGTTCTCTAAAGTTCTCTTCCAGCTGCATAAATTAGCACCTCACTATTCTAATCATTCTCTGCTGCAAATATCACCACTTAATTTTGGCATTTGGTTCTTTGCTCTTTGATCCTTTAATTGGCGTCTACTGCTGAATTCCTGTGGGGCTACAGACCTCTGAGTAATTCACATTACCAACTCTTACCTGACCATATATCACAAATTGTTTAACCACCTGAAGACTGCATGGCCACCAACCAAGTGTTATCCCACCATCCCAGGGTCCCTGGGTGCAGGTTCCCACTCAGCTGCTGGCACTGGCATTGCCACTTGTGCAACCACACAGTCAACCAGACTACAGCTGCTCTTTCAGCACTTTGTGCCTGTTTTGGGAGCTAAATTTTCTGCCAGATCATGCCCAAGGGAGCCAGCAAGGAGATGAGCAGAGAGGTAGAAAGGCTGGACTGCCTTTTTTGCCCACAGGGCGCACAGGAGGATCCACAGCATGTATGAAACTGCCATCTGGTAAGTGCAAAAACCACACAGTGACAGGAGGAAATGTGCATTTAGATTCTTTCCAGCTACCACTTTTCTGTTTTAATCACAATCACAGTTTCATGTGGGCAGTGCATTGCCCTCGTGGGGAGGAGGTTGCTTCACTGAACTGTTGAACTTCTCCAGGCCCTCAGATCAGCCAAGAGCAGAACACACAACAAGAAAGGGGCAGGTTTGGCAATCCTCAGTCATCAGCTTCAGCAGGAGTTTGTCTGGAGGGGAGGAGGGAAAGCCGTTAACGAATAGGCCTAAAAATAAATGCAAGGGTTTCCTGGCATTGTGTTCTGGTCCTCTGTATTCCCCCTATGAAGGAAAAAGAACAGTGGCATTCAAACTGCATTTTAGCTTGTTGTTAAAATTCAGATCTCAAGAAAATATATGACAGGACTCTGAAAAAAAAAGCAGGTCTTGGATGATGACCTTCACATTTGCTGTCCCTGGGGTTTGTGAAAGAGAAAGGAAATCGCCCAGCATTACCAACACCCCTTCACATGATTAGGTACAAGCTTAGGTATCCAAATACCATACATTTAGAGGACCTTCTTTCCTCCAAAAGCTAGACCATTTTTACAGAAGAAATTACTACATTACTTTTATAGGTAACATCTTAAACTTTTCCATGTCAGAGAATATAATGAAAGCTCTAATTTTTTCTTTCAGTATACTTAGGGAACCTGTCAGAAATTCTCCCACATCTGCAGCAGCCAAATATACAACTTTTCTATCTATGTATCTATCTATGTCACAGGAGAGGCTTAAAAAAGAAGCAGCAATATTGATCTTTCAGAAATCTATACAAAAACTATTTAGGTTCATCTATCTTGGATACCATAATTATAGAGCATAGCTCTGTCTGGCTGTTAGGTTCCTCAAAACAAGCTGAAAAGTAGTAGTTTGAGTATTTATTTTCCCTTTTGGAGTACCTCATTGCAATTGTGATAAAGATAAAAAATTTCAAAGTTTTCCTAATGGTTTTCAAAAGCAAAAAAGCCCATTTTTAGTGGGAGGGCTGTACAAGATGTATATTACAGGCAAACTCCACTGGAGTCTGGATGTATCTGGGCTCTGCTGTGCTGATGTAGCAGTGTAGGAGTTTTCTCACTGTTGCCCTTCTGGTGCCCTCGCCCAGCTGCTGTGGGGGAGTGAGCCAGGGTCTGTGTGAGCCTGAGCTACCTACCAAGGTCAAACTAAAACAACTTATTTCACATTTTTTTCTGTCCTCATCAGTCTTGACTTCATGTTACAGAGCTTAAGAGCCCCCAGCTTATTGTTGGCTGACCTCATAAGACCTTCAGTACACAGAAATAAAGTAAAACTCACTCACATAGTTAGGTGAAAGATATTTGCTTGACTAAATTTTTCCAGTGTGGGGAACAAGAGCCAGTTTAACTGGTATGATTTGCTGCAGGGATGGCTCCTCTCCTGGTTTGATGCTTGCCACATGCTCATCCTGGTCCTCTGCCCCTGCAACACCGACAGCTGCTTCAGCTGTTTCCCCCAGTGCTCTCGGGCAATTTGCTGCCCCTTGCACATTGGCTGGCATCCTGAATCCTTTTGACCTGAGTAAGCAAGTCTCCATCACCACCCTGACTTCTGCTAGACAAGAATTACAGGTGCCCAGAGCCACCTGCTACTCTTCCATCCTTCACTGAGTCACACTGTTCTTGTTTGTTAGGGACCAGAGTGCTTTGAACACAAGACAAAGATGTTATCAGCATTATTTCTGTGTACATATCCTGTTTCAGTCCGTTCTTCTTTTAGGTCCTGCCCTCCTTGTGACTTCTCCATGACCTTACCACTTGCTCTGTGAGAGTGCCTCTGGTTATTGTGCTTCTAAGCTTAGATGCTTTCCTGTTATTGCTTTACCTTGATCTGCTGCATGCGTTCCCAGCAGACAAACAAGTGGAAAAAGGCTGAAGCTGTAGTCAAAATGCATTAATTTGGAAGTCTAGCATACCTATCCAAGGGACAGGGGAATGAAAAAGGTCTCTAAACCAAGGAAGTGGATTATATAATAGAAAATATGTCCACAGCTTCCCATTCTTCTTCTGATGCAGTTTAACATGACAGTTCAGCTTACAGAGATGATCTGGATGCTGTCCTTCACTGACCAGCAAGCAATAGCTCAGGAAAGTGGCTAAATATTACATAAACTATTATCAGAGACAGCTTTGTAAAATATACACCTACAGGGCTGCCCCTGTTTGAATTTTAACTCTCCATCTGAGAGACGCCTGTCACAGCCTGTGCTCTGCTGGGGACAGGGTGTTCCTGGCTGGCAGGTGAAGCTGGAGCATCATCAGTGGAGGCAGAGCACAGCGAGGAGCTGCAGGCAGCTGCCATCATCTGCCCTGATGCAGAGAGCAGCCACCAGCTCAAATCCCTTCTCCAGCTCCTGTTCATCTCCTGATAATGTAATTACTTGATCAAGCCCCAAATTCATCAAAGACAAACTCAATCTCTGAATCATGATGAGATCTTGGGACAATGAAATTTTTACAGTCGGGATGAAACGCACAACAGGAGCTTTTACAGGAGCTGGGAACAGAACATTTTTGGATGCTGAGAATTGACACTCTTCTTCCTGAAAAAAGGCAAGCCTCAAGTCTGATTCATAGACTAAAAATAAACATTTTCTATAAAGCTATGAATATCATTTAAAATAGGAATGGACAACCATGAGAATTTGTTTTGATCTCCAACAAGGTAATAACTATATAAATTCCCTGAATTCTAGATTTAAAGAAACAGTTTGACAATATTTATTACAAGCCTGTTACTAATTATCCTCCTTACTAATAAACGGTACTTTTACCAGTGAAAAATAAAATAAAATATTGTCATTCTACAGTGAATGTAGTGTGGAAATACATTAGTTCATTTTCTTATAAAATGTTGAATTTACAGGTCAAAATTCATATCAAATTGCAAATATGTAAATAGACATATTCCTGTTCTGACAGCCTTTAGAAATAATCAAATACACATAATGTTGGCATCATTGAAAACCTGTATAGAAACCTGGTTTGTATCCAAAGTAAATTAATCTCTTTCCAAAATGCATTCTAAATAAGAATTGATTTGGTAACATTTTAAAATTGTATTATCAAGAAAGCCAGGTCTAAACGTACCATTTTAACTTGATTTGCCATTTCTCATTATCATTTTACTATTTATTTTGTCCCATTTTTCAATTGAATGACTTAAGTATTGCCCTTGAGATGCTCCTATTTATAGCATATCTTAGAATTTATTAGGTTCACAAAAATTCAGTCAATGATGTTGACCTTTACAAGAAAGAATCACTCAGACTCCTTAATTCCATTTCACTGCATTGCAGTGGTAGCTATCTTTCTCCATTTTATCTAAATTTTACCTATTTATTTCACTATCCTAAGGTTCCCTCAAGCAGGAGGACATTTTTAAGCTTCAATTTTTCATAGCCTCTTTATTAAATGCAAATTTCCTCTTTTTGTACTTTTCCTTTTCACTGAAAATGTAGGACAACAGACAAAAAAATCCCTAAGATCTAAGAAAAAAATATTGGTTAGTGAGGAACTTGTAAGGTATATTCTGCAAAGACACAGAAGCCTTTCATTCCACAAAAGCATGGACAAGTCCAGACCAGGGTAAAACATCAAACTGAAAGAGTAACCATCCAGGGCACCTCACAGTAATGTGGATTTTCTGCTTCAAAATTAATAGTAAGACCATTAACTAAGACTAGGAATACCAGCACACAAGGAACAAAAAGCCAAAACAACTCATGCAAAAATGAATTAACTCAGTAGATTACCAAAAGGTTAAATAAAATGTCTGCACAGGGAAGAACATACATCACTGAAAAGCTTCAGCATACCAAGTAGATAATGGGACTGTGGATTCACAGAAAATAAGGTGATGGCAGGTTAATTAACCACATTTCATGTAGCCTAGAAAGATCACAAAAGGGGAAGAGTCTCAGAAATGATAGTAAAAAACCTATATTTCAACTTTCAAAGGTAGAATTGGCATGGAACTTGTTTGCAGTAGCTGTCACTACTGACTGTTTCATGGTGGGTTCTGGAATAAGTGCCCAGCGAGAAACACCTCAGCACAAAAAAGTTCTTTTAGAAACTCAAGAGGAGCTAGAAGGATGGCAAGCCCAGACAGAATAATGGTATTTACCCAACCACAGCCAAAAGCAAAAGCACCAGCTCCAGTGCAATGACACACAGAGGATGCAGGTATTTATCAGGGCCATAAAGTGACTTTGTCACACCTAAGGGTCGTCAAAGTTCATACTTCAAATCTTCCGTCTCACTTTCTTATGATTATGAAAAAAAAGTGGCAGAGCAGCTTCCTCTTTGCAAATAGAAGGCCCTTTCTACCTCACAAGCCATGTCTGCCACCCAAAGTCACCCCAGGATCCTGGCTGCGGGGAGAGCCAGCAGAGCAGACAAGGACCCAGCCCCTCTGAGGCATCACCAAGGCAAAGGAAGCGATGCTCAATTGAGCCTCCAGAAAACTCTCCTCCTCTTAATTTTGGAAAGTCAAACGTACCAGTTTACAGCATGCACTTGCAGACAAATGGATGTTCCCTAACAGGCTCTGCAGGGATTTGAGCACCATGCAGTGTGTGGTGCTGAAGGAGAAATCCCACAGCTCCAGTGACTGCAACTACAGTATCCAGTGTCTGCCTGGTAATATCAGCTCAGTTCTATCCCTACAAGATGGGATACTTGTAGGGATAGATGGGGATGAAAGATAAGGACTATTTCATTTTGTAAGACACTGATTAAAACAGAGATCAATAATAAAATAAAACAGAGAGCAATAATAAAATTGTGACAGAAGACTACAAGGCAGGGTTTTTCCAGTAAGGCACCTTCTCAGCTGTTCTGGTGAGACAAGTCTGTCCCTGTCTATCACCTTTGCCATGCTTGAAAAACCTCTTTCAGAAAAGATTTTCCAGTGACAGTATTCTCTGTGACAAGTCACATGGCAATGTGAAAAACTAGATTATCCTTTCCATTCCTCTTTGATGTTTCCATGAATCACATATTCATCGGATCCCTCTGCTACTTTTCCCAGGAGAAGTATTTTAGTGTAGGGAGGGTGAAAATAAAAGGAGGGTGAGATTTGTCATCACACAGACAAAAAACTCTGGAGTGTGCTATTTATGGGGCACATCTACCTTCTCACTGACCTTACTTTCTCTGCACATTTATATATCCATTAGAATTTATTAACTATGAATACATTAGGCTCCAGGTGCATAACGTAGTGTCTAGAAAATGTATTTTAATAAAATATCCCAACAGCATGTCCAGATAATGCCTGCAATGTCCCCATATGTCTCACCACACAGATCACACAACTTAGTGTGTCCTGGTAATATATGAGCTGCAATGGTATCATCAGCTACACTCATTACCATTTAAGATAGGACAAAAAGGCAAGCTCCTATTAAGTGGTTTTGGGTTTCTAACTGTTCTGTTTGATACTTAAGAGTATAATATTTTAATTAAGGGGGTTTGTTTTCCCATTATGGAAGTAATTTTGAAGCAACTTTCCTCCTGGTTGCTTAAGCAGGTTCATTACAATGCAATGCAATTTACCCAGCTGGACAGGTCTGCAGGTGGCCAGAAACCCATTAGAGAGGCTATCTACCTACTACAGGGGAAACTAATATTCAGGAGACAGGAAATCTCACAGGGACTTCGATTTTGCCAGGCATTAACACAGTTGACTGGGTAGCAGGTGGCTGGAAGCATAAATTTCCCTGTAACTTATTTATTAGGTCTCCCTTGCCTCCCTTCTTCTAGAATTATGATATGCTCTTGGCATTGATAAACCCCAGCAAGGGCACACTGTAAAGACACAAGTAGAAAAGTCTTGATAAATATTTTTTATCTATTTGACCTGAGCTATTCGAACCAAACTTGAGTCTTTTTCTTTTCTTCTCTGAGGAGAAAATAAAATATTCCTATGATGCAAACCTCCCCATTTAGAAATAATTTATAACTGCCTGTCTTCCTGAATAGAATAAGAGTCAAAGTGGAATTAGATTCTTCTGTCACAGCTCCAAACCTCCTTTCAGCCAACTCTCTGCCTGGAAAGCTTTCCATCAGCTTTTTTTTTTTTTTTCCCCTACACTATAATCTGGTTTTCCTCTCTGTTTTTTCCCCTCTCCATATTTCCATGATGTTTTCTCTACCACTAAAGTTTTAGTCTCTCTGCTCATTCCTGTGGAAATTATTTGAAGTACAAAGTTTGGTTTTCACTTGCCATATGCCTGTGTACTGTTTATATGCTTCAGTGCCCCCAAGGAGCTCACCTGATGTTCATGCTTGCATGGAAGGCTCATCGTCACACTCACCAGCTCTAAAGAGGTTTACTTCTGTGTAAACCAGGACACAGAAAAGAAGAACATTTTCCATTCATTCTGGCAGGAAAAGCATAGACAATTCTCTCATGAGTGCTTTGGGAGTAGTTATTCAAATTCCCTAGAATATTCTGAAAATTTCAGCATTAATCCATGAAAGCCAAGATCTGTAAGGCTGCACTGCATGGCTTACAGAGCAGCACTCACGACACCTTCAGTTTCACAGCACACTCACCTGCTCTGCTACAGCATAGCAGAAACTTGCATTTCTTTTCTTTTTTTCAAGAAAATCTCATATTCCCCCTCCAGCTCCACGACCACATGTGCCACTTGTGGATGGCTGTGGATTTGTGCAGATGCAATGGAGCTGCCTCAGTCCTCCCTGCTCCTTGTGCCACACGTGTCCCATGTCACAGTCTGACACACCACTAACTCTTGTACTGCAGAAAGAGGCCCTGGAGGGGCACAGGAGTATATGGGGAGCTATAGTATCCATCTTTCAAGGCCAAAAGTTTTTTTAAAAAGCATTGCCTTATGCATACTGAAGAAATAATTCTCCCTGCTAACACCCACACAGGTTTTCCTGGAACTCACAGTCTCTGAGTAGGCAACAGATCCAGAAAGTTGATATAGTTACTGTAAGTGGTTTGGAGAATGGAAGTAGGTCTTACATCTGCTTCTAAGAAATTTCATTAATAAGTAAACATATCCATAAATATTCTGAATAAAACAGGGGCAAGAAAGACATACATTTCATCCACTTAGCAGCAGGAAAGCAAGAAAGGATTTCTTTTCATAGGCCTTTCCTGTAAATTATATGGGAGAGCTGCATAAATCTTCTTTGACCCAGTTTAGCCATACACTATGTTTTCCTGTTAAAATATTCACATACAATTAAGTATCCACTAGGCAGACAGACAGGAGCAGAGACCATGGAAGTGTAGGAGGAGGCTGTCAGAGAAACAGACTCCTCCTCACAATACAAATTACAAAAATGTCTAAAGCAGTCAATGTAAATTGAATCTCTTCAAAACTGGCTTTAACATATTGTCATTTCCTTGGTCCTTTCTCCCAAATCACTCCAACTTTTCTCTGTTACAGCTGGCACAGAGGAAACAAATCATTACAGTACCACACACTGTTACTAGACAAATCCTGCTGGCTCCATTCACACACATCTCATCTTAATGACAGTCTAAGGCCTTTAAAAAAGGCTTTAAATAATAAACTCAACCACAAATATACCACCATTGCAATAAATTCATATAAGACACGCAGACATGACGGCAGTAAGAGGTTGGATGGCTAGGAAGACACACTCTTAAAGCCTCTTGAAACACAATTACAAAGGAAAAGCTTTCAGCTGTATTTTCCCTTTATAGAAAGCAATGCACTGTTCCTTCAACACCTTCCGTTCCTGCCTTCCTTCCAAGTGAACAAGAAAAGGTCCACTTTGCAATCTCTTGACCCCAAAGAAAGCTTCTGTATCAACCTCAGGAATTCCTGGGCTTTGGCCCCAAAACATTTTCTTCTTTGGTGTCCTGGACTTTTATGGTAAAACCACTAGCCTGGGAATGTATAAGTTTCTTAGGATTACCCTTCTACCCACACACCTGCCTATGAGCAGTCCTGATCAGCTCCAAGGTGAGCAAGTGCCATCACATCCTCCACAGCAAGTGGGCACCTACTCTGACAAAAACAAATGCAGTTAACTCCAAATCATCAAGACACCAATTCCAAATGGAGCCAAGCCTCAGGCACATCAGATACATCCAAAGAAGTAGTGTTTGATGTTGGCTGGTTCCACATACAGGAGCCTTACATCAACCTACATGAAAGAGCAAGCTCCCTACTTAAACAAAGGAAAAAGCATTTCATCCACGTTCTCTGCATAGGTTTGCAGACATTCTCAGTCCCTGCAGAGACTGCAGAATCTGTGCACCTAATTTCAGCAGTGTGAATTCCCCCTGCCAAGACTAAACACTCACATGGTTTTTCACTGCCTAAGTAATGATGGTAGGTGATCAGAATCTGGCTTAATACCACATAAAAGTCCTTGGAGGTGAATCATTCCCGACAATATATTCAGCTTAATTTCCTGGTGAGAAAAGTGCTCATGATGACCCTTTGTGAAATGGTTGCAAGCAATACATTTTACCTGTTTCTTCTCTAATATTTGGTCTTAATTTTTCTACATCTTTCCATGCTTTCTCCTCCCCCCCTCCCCGCTTTGTATTTAGGCACAGAATATTGTATTGTATTGAATTTAGGCACAGAAGTATTGTTTATTATCTCATTAAGCTCATCTGAGAACAATCACAAGCTCCATTAGACCACACTGGCAATATATGGCTTTAATTATTTTTTCATAGAAAATTCTCACACTGGAGTAGAGTAATAGAGTGGTTGTGACATCTTGCTACAAATTCTTACGTGGGAGTGTATGTGGTGGGAACAGGGCCATGGGAGGGCTAATGGAGAGGCAGGAGAAGGCAGAACTGTTCTTTGGGGGTTCTCTAAGGAGAAGGATCTTGGTGAAATATTTCCATATGTTACACATTCTAAAAGCACTTCCATCTTCAATGTCATATGGTCAGAATTAGAGATTCATCATGCACTAAAATCAGGTCACTAGTCGCTCATTGAGATGATAGTCATACTTTTATTTAAACTTTTAAGCAATTTTGATCCCATAGATTTTCATAATACTTGATCTCTAAGCCATATTCCACTATTCCTGTATTTGCTGTTCAGCCTACCTTATGGCACAGTAAAAAGTCCTACCATCTGGCAGAACAATCAAATCTTGCAAATTCCAACATCATTCTAAGCTTTCTGGGTATGTTTTTTTGGCAAAGCCTTTGTCCCAGAGTATGAATTCTCCTTACAAGGTAGAAAATATTTCCTAAGATATTTGCAGCCAGAAAAACTTTGGTACAAAGTGTCTCTTTTTACCAACTCATGCTGCTTCTAAAAGCAGGGGAAAATAGGCCTCAACATCCTTAATGCTCTCGGCTTTCACTTCATCAAGGCTTTTCTGTTGAAACATTCAATACTGTCGATAGGAGAATTTTTGTGCTGGCAAGACAGTTTTCCTCTTTCGAGGGATCATAAAATAGCATTGTGCATTTATTCAAATCCTACATAGTAGAGGTTATTCCACTGCCAAGGTTGTCAAGGTCTAAATCTTGGCCTCCCTTTTCCATCTCCAGGATATTTGCCATTACTTCATCTCCAAAGAACTGTTTCTTTTTCTCCAATCTCCCCTAAACACACCTAAAGAAAAGCCTTGAATCCCCTCCAATAAGTCAGTTTAAGAGCATGCAAGCAGCCTGTGAACGCTCCCCAGAGAAGCCAGCAGGGTCTGTGTGCAGACTCCAGCTGGGATGAGGACTGCCATGACTGTCCTGCAGGCAAGAGGCTGCTGCCCATAGAGGGGCAGGGCAGTTTTGCAGGAGCCTGAGAAAAGCTGTGTGGAAAGCTCTTCAGTCCTTCAGCTTCCTCACAGCTTCGTGATATTTTTCAAACCACCTGGCTAGGGGCTGTGAATTGGCAAGCGCTCCTGACCTTCTGGCAATTTAATGAGACCCATTGTTTCGGTTCCAGACTCCACTTCTTTAAAACAAATAGCTGGTGTACACTGAGTGTATAAATACAGAACTCCAGAAATTTCCAGCCTCGCAATTCCATTGTTCTGCTGTGATCTCTGGTTCTCAGGGGCCTTTAGCCCTTGTCAGTAAAATCCTGATGGTGAGGAACAGATAACTTAATTACCTTGAATTTGAAATTTCAGCCTCAGTGTTACCTAGCAATGCGTGCATCGAAAGCATTATGTTTTAAAAGCCATCTGAAAGCATGGGAAGGTTGCCAACTATTCAAGTATTGTCATAGTTCTGATTTTCTCCAGCTCCCCTGATAGCACTCAGAAATGGGACCAGCCTTCCAAGGAGGAAAGACAGCTGGAATAAAGACAACTCCATTTATGTATCCTGAAAACTCTCAAAGCAAAGAATTGTATTTGGCTTCAGTGCTGTCATGTGGGTGCCCTCACTTCTCACTGGGGAAGAAGTGCCTCCCTCCACTCTCTGCTGCCTGGAGGAGGCAGGTTCCTGTTGAATCAGCTGTCAGGAGCCCTACAGCCAGAGCTTTTTTAACAGGAAGCTTTGTCAGGGCATCTCTGGCAGGCCCACAAGATTAACATAGTGACTGTTCTGGGTTTACTGCGGATTTCTGCCTCCTGGTCCTCACTGTGAAAGCTTGATTTTAGGGTAAAGGGAAGCCCAGGAAGCCATGGTAGACCTTGGGAGATTCACCCTGACTCATCTTTTCACCATTACTTCTTAGATTACCTGTCTGTCCAGGCCTGTTACCTCTCTCCAGATGAACCCTGATGATGGACAAAGGGCTGGCTGTCATCTTGGCTGAGGTGCTCTACTCACTGCTTGGCTATTTAGGCCTTTGCTGCTTTTGCAGACTTTGGGGCAGGACCTGCCATTTCTTGCTGGAGCTGCTCTAAGTTCTACCATGATAAAAATAAATAAATGAGACTCTGGGCAGTCTTTGTCCCCCTTCACATTACAGAGCTCAGAAGATCTTCACCCTACAATTTCATCAATGTATGTTTGTCCAACAGAGAGCCTTGTCACACAAATGTGACTGGTGACTATTACTCATTCTCAGAGATTCTGTGATTCTTTTCCTCGGAAAAGTTTTACATTTTAATATGGTGCACTGTCTTCTCTGGAAGCATCTTCAGAGCTACATAGAATAAAATAGGAAATGAAGGAACACTGAGTTCACACAATGTGGAAGGTCAGAGGAGAGTGTAAATAACCTCATAAACATTTACCTCTCCCAACCCTGCCCAGAATGGAGCAGCTCCCCTCTTCAAAGTAATGAAAAGCTCCTCTGCACAACCCTCTTGCCATGCTCCCTTCCTTCCATTGCTGCTAACAATCCTATAGATGCTGCCTTAAAGAATCTGCTGATTTGAGCTAAAGCCCTGTGTTTGTACTGAAACACAGAAGTAGCTCATTAAACTCCTCTTAGATAAATTGTTTAGACTTAGTAATTCTCTCCTTTCCTCCCCTTACGTATCCAGCCTATTGTTTATAGCTAGCATTCCAGGCTGTGTGTGATGAAAATGCTGATGTGTTTCCTGAGTTACAGACTCAAGCTTTATCTCATCTGTCATTTAGGAAACTGGCTGCATTATCATTTTATACTGCTGTGTGCAATGTTTATTTTTCCCCCATTATTAACATTGTATAGGAGGAAGTGCCCAGCCCCATCAGCTGGTAGCTGTATTGTGCATACCATACAGAAACACACACACAATAAAAGGGAATACATAGTGTAAATGTTTGGAGAAATTTGTGAACACACATAGTTTACAAGGTCTCTGTGATATTGGGATCAGCCTCTGGGTGACAGTGTCCATGTGTATTTATCCTTCACACACGATCTAGATACAGAGTTTGATGGTATCCTCTGCTGCCTTTAAGTTCCATTTTCCAATCAAAATCCACAGGATGTGGTAAAAAAAAACCCTCCTGACCTTTGTACAGACCTAAAAATGATCACCTATGCATCTGGAGTCCTCCTAGAAATAACTCCTTCCCAGGTTTTCCTCTGTTTGAATTCCAGGAGAGACATCACTAAGCAGTAATTCACCCAGGACCATGAAAGCAGCAAAGCCAACCCAGGTTGCATGTGAATGTCTGACTAGATATTCTGGTCAATAACAAACTAATTGAAAAAGTCAAAGACAAACCCATGATTTAGAGAAGCTGTGTTTAAGAGAAAAAGAATCCCAAATTTCCGATAGGATTTTGACTTAAATCCAAAGAATGCACAAGTGGTCAGTAAAAAGAGGCACATGCTTGTTCATTTGTCTACAAAAGATATCACTTGGGCTAGTTCATGCACATTGATTTTTTAATCAGTTTTCACAAAGCCTGTTTAACTTTTTGCTTTAACTACTGAAAGAAGTAAGTATTGGAAGAAAAAAAAGTGTTTATTCTAGTATTAAAAAGAGAAAGAAAGAGCAGAGGTTGCAGGGGCCAAAAAAAACTGAATTAAAAGACAGCATCACTGTGAAGGTGTAAAATTGCCTATTCTGGGCGTTGTACTGTGTATGAGAATAGCTTCTAAATCTGCAACATTCTCACGTGTGGTCATCACCACAATTATTTTGAGTTACTGCTTTTATCAAGTGGGCTCATTGCATGCACACAGTGGATCGCCCTGGATTTCTGAAGGATCCCAAAATAAGATTATCATAGTCTCTTAATGTCAGACAGTTCAACTCTTCTTAGAGATTCTATCAAGTGCTCTTCTTGAATCAATTTTCTTTTCATAACAATAAGCATTCTACTAAAAAGCATATTCCTTCCAAATTTCACCTACAACCATAGAATACCCAGAGAATTAGTTACCAGCTCAATCTTTCTTTCAACATGGTTTATCTACAGTTGCTTACGCTGACGTTTGTTTGTAAATAATTATCTCTCCAAAATAACTTACATTTACCTAAACTGGAATAAAGAGTCCTGACAAAAATACGTCCTCTCAAAATCCAGCTTGAACTTAGACTTGCTGCTCAGATCTACTTCCTTCCCTCTCCACACCCAGTAGTATTTTTTTCTCTCTAATTCAAATGGTTTCAATTCCATTTAATATTCTCTTTCTTAACGCCTCTCTTCCTCATTAATTCCCAGAACAATGTGTGGTTTCAAATGTTTACCCTGTGGCCATCCACAAAACTCACATTAGCAGTGCCAGAGCTACATAACAATCTCCATGGCTTAGTTGTCAGAGATTAGGGCTGGGTGGATTCAATTTTCTGAATTTTCACAAACTTTTCATAATAACCTTGGCAAGCTTCAAACCACCTTGGAGTTGCTGACTTTCCAGCAAGTTTTTCAACTCTCCAGACATATTTTTTTTACACCATTTAAAATTAGTCACTTACTAGAACACCCATCTCAAGGTATTTGGTGTAGTTATTTTGGGATCAGTGAAAACAGACATACTGGAAGAGCTACAGACTAAACCAAAATAGTTTAGAGATGAAGTGTGTAAACTGCTCTTCTCATTCTGAGAGTGGCATCTCCTGCAGGGGCCCTGGAGGCAAAGCCTGTGCAGTACCAAAACAGGATCTGAGTCTATATTAGACTTACACTATATCCAGCAGGGGACATTTATATTAGAACTTACACTATATCCAGCTGCAGCGCAGGGACATTCAGTCCATTTGCTTTAAGCCAAATTTCTCCCCATTGAGGGACTGTCACAGCCTTGCTGTGCTGTATTCCAGTGCATTGTGGTTGGGATGTGATCTAGACGTTGCAACATCCTCGTGCAAGCCGCAGGTGATGTTTAAACTGTGATATCTATCTATAATCTGAAGGAGCTATTTCAGTGCTCTCCCCTCCCATGGCTCTCCTTCCTCCATCCCTTTTCCAGCCCTGGAGCCAGCAGCGCCAGGGTCCGCCTCCCGCCGGCCAGCGCTGTGCACGGAAGGCAGGACTGCAATGGTCCTGGAGGGGCGGGATGTGGGATGTGGGATGTGGGATGTGGGATGTGGGACATCCTCCCCGTGCAACGCAGGCGAAGCTGCTCAGCAATCCGCTCCATTTGGGGAACACTAGATGGCACACAACAACCGCTGTATTGCTGCTCTTTTGGTTCGGAAGCCAAAAATTTATTTCAAAGCATCAGCCTGGAATGTGGCTAAAAGGACCAAGCAAAACATGAGCCTAAGTACACTATTAAACCCCACTGGGCAGATAACCTTTCCAATAAAATTTCACCCCTCTTACTCTGTCAGAGTTATTTTTCTATTTATAGCTCTGACTAACTTGGCAGCCTCAGAAAGTAAACAGATACTTTATTTAATGGCTTGTTGACAGGCAAGGGGATGCTCATTTTGGTGCAATGTGAAATAACAAAGTGGCATGCAAAGTAAAGCCCACTTGGCCCAGCAACCTCCACAGTTCAAAATATAACTGCTGGGACAAGACCCAAGTGATATAATTACCTGTCACAAGGATTCTGTTAAAGGACCTGTGCTTCACTTTGCAAGTAAAAACAAGTACTCACTTTCACTCTTTACATAGCTATAAGTATTTTTTCCCTGTCCCAAGAGACCTAGAAGCCCAGAAACAGAAATTTGCTATTGCAAAGATATAAGCGTATAAAGATACACTTTATTGGATCTGTGCTTACTGTGGGTCTGTTTTAATTCTGGGGTGGGGAGTGGGGGTGGAACACCAAAGGAAAGTATTTACAGGAGGAAGCTTCACACTTCATTTCCAAAATATTGAAGCAGTCAGTTCCTGACTGCTACTTCACAGATTCCACAAGCATAAAGTGATGAAGGGCCTGGAGCACATCTTACAAGGAGTGGCTGAGGGATGTTTAGCCTGGAGAAAAGGAGGCTTATAGGGACCTTACCAATCTCTGCAACTGCCTTAAATGAGGGTGTAGCCAGGTTGGGGTTGGCTCTTCTTCCAAGTAACAAGTGACAGGACAAGAGGAAATGGCCTCAATTGGCACCAATGACCTCAATTTGAATTTGAGGTTCAAATTGGATATTAGGAAAAATACCTTGAAAAGAATTGTCAAGCATTGGAACAGGCTGCTAAAGCAAGTGGTTGAGTCACCATCCCTGGAGGTATTTACAAAAGATGTGGCACTTAGGGATATGGTTTTGTGGTGGACTTTGCAGTGCTGGGTTAATGGCTGGACTTGTTGATCTTAGTGGTGCAATTTAGGTCTTTCCTGACCTAAATGATTCTATGATTCTATGACTCTAACTTCTGTGAATGTGTGAAAAATTGTGAACTTTCAATTTCCTGCCTACTGCTAGCAGTTGGCACAGCTTCTTTGGAAAACAGAACCACGTCCATGATTACACGTTTGAGGTTTCATTCTAAACTCACCAAAGCAGAAGCTGTAAACACCAGTTTACTGGCAGGAGGGTGCAAATCCTTCCTTGCCTGTATTAACTAGCTGACGTGGGGGTGGGGAGGGGAACCTTGACTCTGAATGTGGCTAGGAAGAAACCTAGGGGCCCCCTAGGTGGGGACTTTTCTGAGAAAGCAACCTCGAGCTGTAGAATCAAGACCAGAGTAAAGCACCCACCAGGTAGAGAGATGACTCGTCCAGGGAGAAAGGACACTCAGTGCTAACCAGAGCCTCTGCCAGATATGAGTGTTGGGTTTTTTTTTTCTACTTTCATTTCCGTTCATGTATTTTTGCATGTTCTGCATTTCATGGGGGTTTTTTCCAACTATATAAATAAGTGGTTTTATTTGTTTTTAACTTGCTCCTGTTTGTGTCAAGAATAACTTTTGAGTAACTGGCTGAACTTTATGGTATCCCAGTCCTCCATGATGGCCATTCTGAAAAAACAGAGTTCTGGCTACTCTCCCCTGCTTTCCCTCTTTGCCACACATAACAACGAATATTTCCACATAGTTTCAGGGACCAGTTTGACGTGGAAAAAATAGATGACTTGGAAGAAGAATTTATGCCTGGAAGTATCATTAACCAAGAAAATTCTTCAGCATTAAGTAAAAAAGGGGGGAGGATGAACAGATAAATTCATGGGCTTTGTAAGGGACATGTAATAGTAGTTGCTGGTATCTTATTTTTCAGTTTCAAGTTAAATTCCTGTCCTACCTAACATTCCAGTCAGTTTGAGCTAAGTGATATCTATTTCAAGGATGCCATGGTAAGCAAACTGATGAAAAAACTGTGAACTGTGTAAATCCACATTCTGGCTTACAGGAAATACTCTTCTAAAAATACTGTTGCAAAGTTGTGAGTGTGTGCTGACAGTTTGCTGTAAGAGCTGCATATGATTAATGGAAGTATATAAACAATTCTCCCATTTTTTTAAAGACTCATATTTTTTAATGTTACTTGGAACCGTAGTTGCTAATTTTGTATTTGTTGCTTGAAATGCTTTTTTAACATCATCACATCATTAATCACATCAAATTAATGAGGAGTGATTGCAAGTTTCCCAACAGCATGGGAATGCTTGAAGACACCTGTCTCATACACAAGGACAGACAGTGAGAAGAAACTTCAGGCACAGGAATCCTCTGCCTGGGACCAGTTGAATGCTGATCCAGCTCCACAAGTTTCAGAGCCACACTAATACCTGAACCTGATGTTGACCTGTTCCAATTGTACTGGATCAATGGGAAGTGACTGAGATGTTATTTTTCAAAAGCATTCCTTTACAGACATTGAGGTCTCTCAGGCAAATTTCTACCAGCCTGTCTGAAAATGCCCTTGGGGTTTACCTGCATCTGTAACACATACACACCTAAAGATTTCTCACTAACATTCTATGGTAAATCTTGAAAATTGATAGTAGGAACTTAGTAGCATATATTTTAATAAAACTACAGAGAAATTGAATGTTAATATTTTAACTAACATTTTTTTCTCTAAACATATGGTATTATTCTATTCTACATTTTGTTCTATCTACTGTGCAAGAAAAAGTAAAAAATGTGAGTTGGTCACAGTCCAGAGGAAAAAAGAGCAGATTGGAAACAGAAGCAGTGTGATCTAGGCTGTACACTGGCAACAGACTTCAGGCTGTAAATTGCAAACAGTAAAAGAACATGCAAGAGCTGGTTGTGGTGGATCCCTCATCAGCTGAGGCTTTCAAACAAAAAGTGAAAAGCTCCCTGAAAGATATGCTTTATTCAAATAGGCATTTATGCAAGGCTTGTGTTATGTAGGAGATCATCCAGTTTGATCTCAAGGATCCCTTATGGCTTTACAGTCTATGAATAAAGAGCCTCTTTCACTATAAGAGACTCAGTATTTCAGCTACTTTAGACCCAACGTGGTGTAAGCAGGACTGCTACAAAGCAGGAATTGTGTCAGATACTTCTAATGCTGTGAAGGCCCCCACAGAACACAACGGGGGACAAGTGTGTGAAAGAAGTCCTTTCAGTGCCCCATCAGGTCAGTTGTTTGAGCACAAAGATGGGCTGAGTAAAGAATTACAGTATCTTACTTCTCACATCATGCATCTCTTTCACTGACATATCCAAGGACCCATTAAATTTAATATTATGGCCGCACAAACATAAAGCCTTCAGTGATTGGTGAGAGGTAAACAGGTCTTCTGTGTTGCCATTTTATGTGATCATTACTGTTTGGAGGGGAAAAGAGCAACTCAGGATAGAATTAAATGTGGTTTATGAGGGAATCTTTCACACTCAAAAGCTGATCAGAAAAGTGACTTGTTTTTTTAAAGGGTAAAATAGAAATACTGACAGCTTGTCCACTCTGAATTTCAAATTAGAGACAATTTGCTCCCCTAACAGAAGCTATCAGTAATAGGGTCTAGACAATGGAAGAACTGGGTTATAAAAAGGGGTTACATCTGACAAACAAAGACACTTTGTTTCTTACTTATAAAAAAGAAAACGATTTCATGGATATAATCAGCAACAACTTGATTTTAGGAAGCATTTGAAACAGTAACTACGATATCTTAAATGGTATTTGGCTTGGAGAAACCCCCGAAGCTCCACTGTAGCTTTGAAGCGATGTGTGCTGCAGTAGTTTTGGCTGATGTGCAGAAATGCATAAACAAGCTCTTCCCCAGCTACTTCAGATATTACAAGGAACATAACCATGACACCACAGAGCTCATCTCCAGCTAACCACAGAGCCTTCCCAGCCTTCCTAGACGCCTACTGCAAACCTTTCTGTGTTGCATTTGGCCATTGCTAGAGAGCCATCAGTAACTAAGCTAATTTCTACTGGAAGACAATTCAGATCATTTTTCATTTAACACCAGTTACAGCAGCAAGCAAAAGACAGGCATACTCATAGTAGCTGGTGATGAAAAGCAAAATAATTCTGAGTAAAATAATTATGAGCTGAAAGAAAGAACAGTACATGTCCAACAGGAAAATTGTTATAAGTCTTTTTAAAATATTTGTTAAAGATTTAGAAGAGGGATAAACGCCACATTTTGAAAGGAAAATTATACTGACTTAGAATGGGTTGCATATCTAAAGTTCATATAAAACACCAGCTATTTCTGGAATGTAAAAAATACTTCAAGAAGAAATATTTACTCTCACAACCCACTCTCAAAACTCAAGTTCTTGTCTTGTTTACTGGAGTAAACTTCAGTTCAAAGGTTGCTACTTGATGTCCCTCAAAAATAAGCATATTATACACATCCTTTTTGGTTTAGGCTAGGTTCATGGGGGTTTGTGTTTCTCCTGCTCATTAACTAGGGATAAAGGCCAAAGTCCTCAGTCCAGCAAGGCAGAAGTTAGGAAGAAGCAGAAGAGGAATGGCCCCAGTTCAGGCTGGATTTTATGCATGTACATTCTTTCCCTCTTTACCACATTTTTCCCCCTCTTGCCGAGAGTGCCACACCGTTTAATGAGCAAGAGCTTCCTTTTTGTTTCTGCACCCTCATTTCCTGCTGCTTCCATCCTGTAAGCCTCCTTCAGGATTTTCAAAATTTTTCCACTCAAGCTGGGAGAATGCACTGAACTGAACAGATGATGGAGGAACTGATGTGCAAGAAAAATATAAAAGGAAGTAAGAAAAAAAGAGATGAGAAGATGTGGAAACAGGAAAGAAAATATGTCCTTCCGTATGCACAGGCTCTAAGGTAGGTTTAATGAGTAACTGAGGAGTACAACGTGAGTGCAGGTCTTGAGAAGGCTTCATTAGATACAATTTCATGTCTTAAAAATAGATAATTTTTTGGTGTGGCTGCATTTCTGATCCCTCAGTGAAAAAAACTGAATGCTTAATGTACTAAAAGTCATGTAACACACTGCCTCAGAAAGCAGTACAGAGATTGCCACTGGTCTCATCCTTTCATCTCAACAGTGCAGACTTCATATAATTTCAAATACATTCCCTAAGTAAGTTATAGGGTTGATATATTCCAGTTACAATTTTTTAAAATAGAAAGCCAATGTGTTTTGTACATGAGAAAAAAAATGTCCAGAACTAAAATAAAGTGCCCCCAAGCAGTTTTCTGTACAGCTCCTGTACATAAGTCCCATAACAAGACAACAAACATAGGTTTGGGGCTTGTTTTGCATTGTCCTGTAATCATCTGGTTTGCAAAAGCTTCTCATTTTCCTAGAAAGGGACTTGGAGGCCAAACCACAAACACATTCAAGAGCCAACCATTTTCAGACAAGTTACTTGAAAAAATTAAGGGGAAGGGCAGCTTCTCTACTCACAGATCAGATTAGTCAGGCAGACAAGTCCATTCTAGTATCATGTAAGGATGTCTGAACACGCACCAGCAACTTGTGAAGCTGATCCTGGGCTGGGGAGCACTCTCTGAAACTGCTGGGATTCTCTTTTACCAGCAAAGAGGCATCTCTGCCACTTTTTAGAACAGGACAAAGACATTGAATAGGAAAGATGAAGCAGATGGGTGATTTTCATCAGCAATTAAGTCTCCAGAGCTCCAGATCAAACAGCTGATCTGGATGGTGCTACCTGCACACTCAGGGGATACAAGGTGGAGCTGGGTCTCTTGGCACAGATCTTACTCTGCAGCCAGATAAGTGGCTCTGCAGAGCCCTCCAGGCACTGCAATTCCACAGTCCTATGTCTCCAGGGTTCATCTCTACAGACACAATGGCAGATCAGAGCTTTAGTCTACAATTCTCTCAGGGCATGGGTGAGCCTTTCCCTTCAGTCTTATTTTCTGTCTGCAGACTGCCATCATATAAATGACACCAATAACAAATTTGTTTCTTCCTAGAGAACTTCAATCATGACTCTTGGGTCACCTTTTCCATCCTACTGCATGCTTCTATCCACAGAATTCCAGAGAACTTTATAAATGATGAGACAAAAGAGTTTTATTTCTGGAGTCTCGTCTACAAAGCAGTAAACCTTGGAGGTTTTTCCCTTGTACTTGTCCAAAAATACATTTTTTCTCTGGTTTTAGTTATTCTTGAGTCTAGAATAAAGTCTTGGATACTCCTAACAAATTCCTCTCCTTCCTTGATGTCAGTGTCCTTTGAATATTTGTAGAGGTTAATCCTCCTCCCTCCATTTGCCAACAAATTTCTGCATATTTAGATTGTTTAATTTTCTTACATAGATTGGAAAAAAACTCAGCAGAGAGACAGAAATTTCTTCAGAAAATTAAGTGCAGATGAGAGAAATCTGTCAAATGCCCTCACAGACACAAAGGCTCCAAAATCAGCTGAGGTTCTGGTAAGCAGCAGAAAATGTATCTGGAAGCAAGTCTACAGGAAGAGGGAATACTTTATTGCTCAATAGCAGAAGAGGCTTCAGTAAGGCTCGTACAGCTAAGTAAGAATGGTCGTAGCACAGCCAATTGATCAATTTTGTGTGTCCAGCAATGACCAATAGCCTTGGGAAGAACCAGAGCAAGGAGGCACTGTCACTTCCCTCGAAGTCCTGCTCCAGAGCCATCTGGCCCAGGGTCACAGTTCCTGTTCCTACTCCTGCCAGGGAAAGGATGCTAGCAAGTTCCAGCAAGCTCACACCTGCATCACAAATATTATGAAGGGTCAGAAAAATGAAACTCTGCTTACAAGCTCCATTAAAATTATTATTTAAGCTAAAACTAGTCCAAGGTCACACTGAAAGGTAGCATCTCCTTTCTCCATGCTTGGTGACATAGCCAAAGATAAGACAAAGCTATTTTTAAGATCACTTCTGCAACCAAGTTTTCTCAAAAAAAATCATTGCTGAATGTGAAATGGTCTGTCTGGAATATCTCTTACTTGGCAGGAGTTTCTGAGGAAGCCCAGCAGATGTGGGCTGGACAACACCAGAGGCAGCAGAACTTTACAGCCCTGAGATCAGGTACAGCTCTGAGTTGCCTTTTGTTTGTTTGTTTGTTTGTTTTTTGCTTTTCTTTTTTTCTTTTTAATATAGATGCATTGCAAATGGAAAGTCTTCTTTTTAATAAGTTGCAGTAAACTCAGTTGATGCTCAGCCCTGAAGTACATTTCTCCATTACTGGACTCAATTTAATGCAGCAATGAAGAAAAATACTAGAGTTTCAGGTCTGTTGGTACTATTTCAATTTTCTTTCATAGTTTTGTTAGAAAACTATGGGAGAAACATCATTCCTTTCTTCTTGCTCAAGAAAACAACAGACTGAGGACAGTCTATGCCAGCCATGCCTTTTCCCTATTCTCCAGTGGAAGATTAGTGTTTTTGTATACTAAACTCAAGTACTTTTATTTCTTTTCAAAAAGTTCCTGCCTTTTTTCCTTAATTATTTGCGTGTGACAAAGTCTGACCTGTTTTAATGAAATCCTGATTTAAAAATATTTAGGCAATATTTAGTGGGAAAAGAAATCATAATGTAGCCACTCTCTTAACAGTCTTAAAACGAGACAATCCCACATGAAGCAATGCTGCCCTGCCTTGCAGAATCATTAGCCAGAGGAAAAGCACACCACACCTATTGTACAGTTTATATCTTCAGAAGACTCTGCCAGGACCTTCAGGGTGTTATTTTCTCTCACTGTCTATAGAACTGAGGAACATAAAAAATAAGAAACTAGTTCTATGTTATGAAAATAGAAACTCAAAACAAAATATAACACAGAATAATGCATTTAAGGTAGTAGAAAAAAAATGGGTTTGTCATGTGAAATAGAATTGTTCTAAAGTACTCACATTCCCCTTTTTTTTTTCTTTATATTGGTATTATATTAATACATACTCTGACTACGACACCAAACCTCACAGTGAACTCTAGATTTAGGCTATCAGAATAAAATGAGCCCATCATTTGCAAAAAGAGCTGCACAGGATATCTTGCAAACATCAAAACCACTCTTGATTTTGACTAATTTCCCTTTCTAGTATGGCAATTTAAGTAAGTCTATGAGGCCAATGGACTCTAGATTGATAGGTTTACCAAACTATTACAACCAAATTGGTAATTACTAATGGTCATCCCTTCTGGATAAAGTTTGTGGACTTGTAAAAGAGCTAATGAAAACTGTCCACACAGTAGAAATGTGAAGGAAAAATCTTGGAAGTCTGTCAGGGAGGAAACCACAAGATTTACACTTTAATAGATCCACTGGTTACAATGGAGATGTGGATGAGGACAACAGCTGGAATCAGAGCTGACAACCCCGCAGTTTCCATGGAGTTTCCACCACATCCTATTATTTATTCAGAAGCTATTTTCCAGGAAAACAGCCAGCCAGCTTGTGAAAGTGTTTTCAACAAAATAATTTTTAAAGGATGGTGGAACAATAGAATGAGGAGGCCACAGAGAACAGGTGGCCAGGCTTTTCTTTTGGGTGACCCAATTTACATGTTTGAATAATAATTTCAAGTGAGTGGTAGTATATTAGAAAGTGGTATATATGCAGTATCTCAGTTTTGCACAGCCAAATTACATTTTTACACTACTGGCTCATTTTTTAGCCCAGTTAACATGGGAACATGAAAGGTTTTTCATCTCATCACTAGCAACTGGTGTGTCTATGCGTGCCCCATAGTGAGTGGACCAAATTAGTGGATATTTATCAAATGCAGAAAGAGATGAGACATGAATATTTTTGGTTGCCTGAGAAATATTTTTAACAGAAGAATGTATTTTGAACTGGAGTTGGCCAGCAACAACAGTAGCCAAAAGTACAGCACAGCTGAGCATCTGGAAAAACACTCAAGGACAGGCACAATGTTTAGAGCAGCAGCAAGGCTGACAGCAGCAGCCTGAGATGAGGTTTGTGGGGAGGCTGACCTGGGGTTGGAGACTTGGGGCACCAGTAGAAAAAGGGTTGTGAAACAAAAAGCTTTGGTAGTTACCATGGGACATTTCCTCGCTGAGACTTCTCAAGCCAGGGGCCTAATATGAAGCAAATGGCACAAGCCCAGGGCTGCTGGGCCATGCCAGCAGCACAGCACCATCCTTCATGCTCTCAGGAACAGGGTGCAGCCACCATAAGCACTGAAGTCTGCATGCTGCCCCCCCAAATACCCCACAGGAGAAGGGAAGAACAGTTTAGTTGCACAATGAATTTTGATATCAAATTGAAATTTTGCCGTAGCTCATTTAAAAAGGAAGCAAACCATAAAGATACAAGCACTTAGCAGAAGAGGCTTCACTAGTTTCTCATGAACTCGCATGCTCGCTAAGGTTCATGTTTTCCCTCGAAAAGTCAGGAGCAGCAGCGGCATCTCAGGGCCATACAGCAGCATAAGTTAGAGCAATTGCCTATCCAAAATAAAGAGCGACAAATCTTACTTATTTCTAGAACAAACAGGTACACAAGTGGGGGTATGAAACATGGGAACTTAAATGCTAATAAGAAACTCGTTATTCTTCTCAGAGAATATTGTAATTACACTGCTAAAGAAGACAAAAGCAGATCTATTTTTGTCCTGAATTTAGCCCATACAATTTAGCCTATAAAGTTTTAAGAAATCAGTATATAGCTACTTCATCTAAATGAGTTATTTAAAGGTTCTCAATCAGTATTAAAGCCAGACAGTATAGATAATTACCACTCTGATACAGTTTAAAAAAAGATTTTTAGTGTGGAAGAGAAAAACTTTATAAATCACATACATACACACATACGTATATGCATCTATGGGTATGCATATACAGACATAAATAGATCAAGATTCAGACATAAATAGATCAAGATTCAGATTCCACTTACACAATAATTAATCCATCTCTTTTCCCTCACTTCAAGAAATGTATCCATATAAATTTTTTGTCTTTTATTTACCAGTAGTGGAAAGAAAAGAAGATGCCAGGGAGTGACATCTAAAATTTAAGGAGCCAGACACCAGAATTCACATTCCTTGCTCAGCCAGGAAAGCACTCTGTAACATTGAGGGGACACTCTATCACTATAAGTGATAGATATAAGTGTAAGGATATGAAACCCTAAATATATTCCACAAGAGAGTGCCATGTGAGTAAACTGTCAATGAACTCCTATATGAAATTAACACCATATTGCGTAGTTGGTGGATGACTTCTCCTCTGTCATACAGCAAGACATTTAATACAACCACCCTGGGTTTTAGTTTTAGACATAAATTATCTCCTAACTGAGTATTTCTTTTACTAGGTGATTCAATGACTTCTGTGAGAAAAAAAAAATTATAAAAATTACCTAGTGAAAAAAAACATATCTTTTAAATTTTAAATTGAATTTTCTGTATTCCAGGAAAAAAAGCTTATTTCCAGAAATACCACAGTGCTCTGAAGACAGTAAGTCCAGTAAGATAAAGAAAGTAGGGTGATACAAGTAGTTCAGTTTATGGATTTATCAGTGCTGTGTCATTTGGTTTTGCTTCAACAACTGAATAAGAGCAAAGGACAAACCTTCTCCTGCAGGTGAAGTGTCGCAAACAAGTCTGCACCTTTTCCCACAAGTGACTCAAGTTCCTGTTTGCACTTAGAAGTCAAGGCTGAGAGTATGACTAAAGCAAAAATGTCCAGACAACAAGAATGACAAACTTCATTTTCACTTCAGTCCCTTCCTTTCCCAACCGAAAATAAAAATCCCTCCAAACAAAAATTACACCACTTGTATTCTGTTTACCTCCAGTAAAAGAATGAGGTGCAGCAGATAAAATTGCTACATAAATACCCAAGGCTTGCCTGTATAAAATTAAATTTTAAATAAGGAAGAACATGCAAGTCACTTGAAAGCCTTAAGCCTGTTGTATAAATAACCTGCGATGCTATCCAGAATCAGCTGAGCTGTAAGCATCATCTGCCCCAGCCATGAGTCAGCTTGAGTCAGTTCTCTGTACTTTTATGGTACTTTCAAAGGCAGAAAATACATCTCCCAGCAGCATGAAAGAACTCTCTGAAATATGAAACAAGTATTTGGTGGGAAGGTGTTCTCTACTATAAAATGGTAGTGAAATTAGTGGAATAAATAAAATGCCAGTATACTTAACATTTCTGTCTCCTTATTTTTAGCCCAAACAGAGGACTGAAATCAAAGCATGAAATGAAAAGCAAGTCATGTGTCTTAAGGCCAAGAAATTTTAAACTCTTTGTGAACTGCTCCTTCTGCACAGCAATACTCCAACTGTGCAAAGCAGCACTGTGGCAATATGGATTCAGTAAACAGGGAATGCTTCCAGCTGTTTGCATCCCTCCCACTCCCAGTATGCATAACATCCTGGCTGGTAGAAGTTTTATTTGTGTTTAAACATGATAAGACTGATTTACATTAGAGGAATGTTTCTGATCAATCATTTGTGCTGAATAGCCAGTGACTTAGTGGAAATGTTTTACAGAGAAGAACTGAGTAAGAAGTTTATAAAACTTCAGGACGTGGTTACAGCTTCTAATCTACTTAGCAGAGAGCTCACAACTTCCTGTGGCCGCCTGCACGGGGCACGCACACATTTCTGCCAGCGCTCAGATCCATTATCCACAACTGTGGGACATAAAAGGGAGGGAGGGCTCTCCACACCCCACTTTGCCCGTGGAAAGTTAAGTGCCAAGTTCAAACTGGTTGTTACAAGAGAGAAAGATGCAGGACTTTTCAGGCATTATCTCCAGGCAGCATGAATCAGCGTCCACTGGCTGGGGTCAGCCTGGAATCTAAGGAGCTGCCTCTGGCTGGGATGGATCTCAGGGAAGGTTTGGTGCTGGTTGCTTGCAGGGTGGATCACGGGCTGAGCTCTTTTTTTAAGCTGTCAGTAGCAATGGGGCCAGTGGAGGTGTGGAAACCAACAGAGGTGAAGAGCTGCTCTTATTTTAGCAAGCTGAGAACCCACTGGCCTGAGTACAGCAGACGCGGTCTTGAGGATGCCTTGCAGAATAGTTTTATAGTCCACAAATAGATATTTACACCAGTATAATATTTGTGCTTTGATATTTGAAAAGTAATAAAAGTAAATTAATTTAAAATAAGGTGTTAGACTTTTATAATGCTTTCATAAAGGAAAAAAATAAAAGGAGGAGGTTTTGGACCAAAGTGCCACATTTTTTATTTTTTTTAAAAAGACATGCTGTCAAAAGAGAAACTATCAAAATGGATATATTTCAAAGCTAATTTAATATATACTATTAATCATGGCTTTTAAACTTAATCTCTCAGATCTGCTTAGACAATAAATTACACAGCACAGGCCAATTTTAATTTAGGATTTACATGTTATCTCACAGCTATTTCACCTAGGATAATTATTTAAATTGAACACCATCTACTTTTCATTTTACAGCTTTTTACAAATCTCAGTTCTAGGAAATTCATAATATGACTTCAGCAAGATCCCCGTAAACCTACAAAACTAGTAATTTTATGCACTAATTACAGTAAGTATTACTGCCTTCAGTCAAGGCCTAATTTCTGTTTATAACCCCATTTTACTTATTATACAGCTTTGCTATATTAATGCATCAGGCTGAAGGCATCTAAGAAAAAAATTTTCCTGAAGTTGTGTGTTTTCCTTTGGAAAGTAAAAACAGACCTGCCATTTTCAATAGTGTAAAACAAAGATAACACAAAATGAAGTTAAAATAATTCCTGCAACTCCCATCTTCAGGGCAAAGGTCTTAAAGCCATTAGAGGCATCCCTGGCCTTTCTTATGACAGCTTTGTAAATCAGATGACTTTATGAGACTGGACACATATATTTGATAGAAACTAGAATTTGACATTTTCCAAAACTTTGTTTATAGCGTGCAGAATCCAATCTGGAAAGTAGCTTGGTGTTTTCTTAGAACCTTCAGGTTCATTTTCAGAGGACATTGTGTGCCTCAACAGCTCTTGGAATTCATCTTTTCTGAAAGGGAATTGGGGACAGATCAGTGCAGCAGGGATGTAAGCATGAGGGTGTATGTGCCACTGGCAAAAGGAACAGCCCAGAGCCCACACTGCAGACCAGAGAAAAAGGACTGTTCAAAGCAGGTCAGGAAATCTGAAGGATCACAGATGAAAGTGGGGAGAATAAAAAGGAAGGATGGGATAAGATGGAAGATGGATCATATATGGTACAAGATTTTTTGTGATACAAACATCCGACAAGCAAGGAGAATTAAGATTTATGTTTACTAGTCTGAACACAGTTTAATTTTAGCTAAACCTCAGCTACAGCAGAAAGCCAATGCCACATACTCAAGTATGTGGTTACAGAAAATACCACAGATCTTGGGTAAGCTGTGAGGCAAAAGGCTGAAAGCCAAATGCCTTCCTACCATCTGAGCAATGGGACATGCAGGATGGCCTACATGTGCATTAGAATCATAGTAACTTTAAAATACATTCTTAACCCGTACTAGAGTGATCAATTCATCTCCTTACAATGTTCAACCTTGTTCTTTTTGAGCTTTTCTCAAAATTGTTTGTGAATCTCTCTGTTGTATGTAAGTTCATCAACAATTATCTTTTCCCTTTCATTCCTTGCTGGTTCATTACAACTAGCTAAAATCAGAACTTTTTGTTTTTAAATTCTGTGGCCAGAATATCCTACTGCCAAGGATACTAGCAAACTACAATTCTCCCTACCTGAGGATGAATTTCATTTAAGAGCCTGAACCTATAGACTGAGAAACTCAATTCTTTGCTTGATGAGTCCTGCGAGTTAGACAGCTTACTGCTGCAAAATAACTGCAACTACTGTCAGAATCATAAAGAAGGCAAGAAAAGTTGGCTGAATAGACAACAGAAAGTCAGAATTGCTTTGTATTAGACTCTGCTTAGACGACAAGGTAGTGGGACAAATCAATATTCAAGCAAAACTGCTATTAACATCCAGACATAACCTCTTAAGAAAAAGAATATTGATGACTTGTTCTAGAAAGATGTCATCATATGGGGATCATTGAGAGTGCTCAAGCAAGAAGTTCTGGCTGCAAATCTCTGGCATGTTCATCCAAACATCATTACTGCCAAGCATTTTAGATATGAGCCTTAAAAAAAACCTTTTAAAAAAAGTCAATGAAATTATTTGAAGAAACACAATCATGAAAATAACTTCAGGTGTGCAATAATGGGGAGGATAAATTGGGAGTTTCAGAACAATCTCAATATAGGACTCTACTACTTGACAGAAATAGTATTAGAAAAAATATTCTGTTCTGCCTTTTCTGCCATTGTTTTCTACTAGAACAGCCAATTGCCTCGTACAATAGTCATTCCATTTGCCCAAATCTCTTTTCCCAGTGGTACCATTACTATTTATTTCCTTCAGACTATTTTTGCCTTTTTTTCTTGCCTACTAGTCCTGCTTGAAATATTGTTTTCCACATAGCTCCTCTTTCCCCTATATATCAATGAACAATTAATCTGTCCTTACTCCTGCTCTCATGACAGACTCTCAGTACTAGTAGACTGCTACCATCTCCTACTTTTTCTACAGCTGATACCAAAATCCTCCTTTCTCATTTCTATCCTTCCTCTCCTCTGCACAAGTCTAAATTTAAGTAATTTTATGCACTAATAACTACTGCATTGAGCTTAAAATGTTGCAGGATGTCCCTCTGGGCAAAACCGAAGCAGAAGAATTCTTCAAGGAAAGCTCTTGCAATCATCCTTGCTCATTTTTTTGGGGGCAGTGGAATTCATTTTTTCCCTGAATGAGCATGAGCTCCTTGTCTAAACAATGGGAATCCCCTGAGAAGGAGAGAACAGAATATGTAGGCACGTGATCTCAGAGTCTCACAGGAAAAAAGCAGCACATGGTAAGAATTAACTAACTGCTGAATCTCAGAAACTTACTGTGCATTCAGAACTATCATCCTTTGGGGATACTTTTAATCTCCCAAAGGCATTTTTTCTTGGGCAATTAAACACTAAAATATATTAAAATATAAATACTTCAAGCCTGAAGTTTTTTAAATCTAGTCCTCTAGAAAACATGATTCATTTCAAGTAACATAAGGAGCTGCAGAAGTTTTCTGCCCTGTGTTATCATGAGTATGTGTGCTTGAACATAAATCTCAAAGGCTTTAGTCTCTTCACTTAACTCCTGCTCACTTCTTTACTTTGGAACACAGGGGGCAACCTGTAGTTCATGCCTAACCATGAAAAAGGATTCCTGCCTTGCTTATTGAGGATCAAAATGTCATACAGAATTTCTGCATTTAAAAAACTCTCTTCACAATGGCATAGGAGTCCCACAAAAGTGCTTTGAAAGATATAAATCCATATGACAAACAAGAAGGAATGTGTATGCTAATGGCAGCAGGGATTGTAACAGCAACAAGGAAGTGCAGAAAACGAGTCAGAGGAAGCATCAGAAGGCACAGTGCGGCTGTAACAAAGCTGTCCCCCAGCCCCTCTACTCCAACAGCCTGCTCTGTGCCAGCAAGGGCACAGTCCCACCAGAAGGGCCATGTGCTCTGGTGACCTCTCCTTTCTTCTTGCCTGACACCCACAAGTTGCTTTTTAAACGCTGGCGAGCTGAAGGAAGGGCTTGGTGGACTCTGACCTTTTCAGGCTCATGTTAAACACAGGCCTGTCAACTGAACAAAGCAGAGATCTAAGCACTGATCATAAACCGAGTGTGAATGTATCAGCTTTATTGCACCTAAGTGCTGAACATTGCTCCCGTGAACAGCAGGCAGACAATCTTGCAGGGCAAACCTTTGCCCACAGGATACAATCTGTGGCAATCTCCTGGCTGAACATTTGTGTCTCACTTCACTGCTTATGTGGGGCAGGAGAACCTGGCTCCAGTGTAAACACAGCATTCCATATCATGGCACACTATACATGTCTGACAGGCTGCCTCCAGAGAAGTGCTGCTCATTCCTCATGAGGAGCCACATAGAGGCTGTTATCAAAAGCAATGACCACAACCATTTAGCACCATCACTTCCTGTACTAAGTGACCCTTCTAATAATACTTTCTCTGTGAATCTTCTGTCCAAGCCCTAACATCTCCTCCATCCTCCACTCTGGAAGCCAGAGCCCAGCGCTGACCAGCTGCCAGAGAGGTCTCAGTGCTTGCTGTGCCCCTTGGTGACTGCACAGCTGCTGCTGGAATAAAACAGCGGCTGCAGCTGCTGCTGCTCTCTGCTCCAAGGTCAGGCCAGGAAAACTGGGTGCTCCTGCAGCCAGCTCAGCCCAGGTGGCTGCAGTCTGATGTGTTCCCAGGAGACATGCTTTCTTTTACTGGCTTCATTGGCTGCACTCTGATGTGTTCCCAGAAGACCTGCATTCTTTTCCTGGCTTCATTCCTATCCTTGGGAAAATGACTTTGACTTCCTCTTTTCTCTCCCACCCTTTATCTATCTTTTGTGATCAGACCATGATTTTTTACCTCATGTTTATAATTTGGTTTTCTTTAGTTTGGAAAAAAAACAAACCCTTAAGTAGGGTAGGAGCATTTTGAAGAGGCAGGGAAGGAAAAGAAGAGGGGTAGAAAGGGAAAGTACTCTGCTGCCAGTAACAGTTTGTTGGGAAAGTGGAGCAGTACAGATAAATTATCGCTCCCTGGGGCAGAGGTGAGAGAGATAACTGGTACAGTATGAAGTAAAGGTGGAAGTGTTAGTGGCTGGTGAGATTATGAAGTTGCCTCATGGGTACCTGATGGGAGGCATTTGCATTTGGGTACAAATGTGCAAACCACGCACATTAAAACACATCCTATGTTTGTTATCACTGAGGCCTCAGTTGAAAAATATCTCCCTCTAAACACTTTGCAAGCTGCAGGAGTGGAGAAGATGCTGGAGAACAGGGTGACAGCTCCCTGGCTGTGTGGGCTTTGGGAAGTCAGAGTTCAGCAGCTTGGCAGCAACATGTGGCAAACGGGAAGCTGCAGCCAAGGAAATACCCTGATAACTGGTTAGGAGATGCTGCAGCTGCTCCTGCCAGCCAGCTCCTGCTTCTCTGGAGGCAGCGGCTCCCGAGGCACCCAAGTGACCCCTGACTCCAGAGGTTCCCAGCCAGGCACTGGGAGGGATTGCAGTAGAGCTGCCTAGCACAGGGATACTCAGCCCCAACCCTGGAGCTGCAGCCGGGCACCCCTGATTTACAGAGCTGGCTTCTTTACAAAGGCAACACCAGACACACTAAAACCTGGTTTGGGGCTCATGTTTGTATAAAAGTTGTAATAAAATCTATATATGCATGATATATTAACAGTGAACAAAACACTTCCCAGGTTCCCACTCAATCCATGAAAAGCCATCTTTTCTTGAGCCCTCCTGTGCAAAACTGTTCACTCACTCTCCCAGATGTCATGTACACTGCAGTATAGAGACACTACATTAAGCATTTTGACATCACCTACAATTGTGTCTCCTGGCTGAAACACCTCCAGCACTTTTTTTTCCCCTGACATCTTTAGTCCTTCACAAGCATTGGAAAATAACTCATTATTTTCCTACCCATCTGTGCTCTCCAAAGGAGTCCAGAAAGCAGTCAAATAATTCTGTGATTTTTTTTCCAGCCATTTGTGAGACTTTTTCCTTTTGATTTCCTACTGCTCAGCATAGCCAGCCACTGGCTACTTGATCTGAGCAGAGCATCAAGTGGCACTTGAACCAGTCTGTTGAGCAGTTTTATTTACTCCTCAGAGCCCCAGTGATCTCAGTAGCACATTTCTGCCACCACTTCTTTGTGGTACACTGCAGTGGACAGCTGCTCACTATTTGCATATTCTGGCAAAATCACAGAATATTCTGAGTTAGAAGAAACCCACAAGGATCATCAAGTCCATCTTTTAAGTGAATGGCCCACACAAGGATCAAAATCCACAACCTTGTCATAATTAGGACCAGATGTGGTTTTTCCCCCTGAAATAAAGAAGCAGAGAAGAATACCATGGATAAAACTAATTTTTATCTTCCAATACTTAAATTTTACACATTTTTGGCAGATCACTACCCCTCTGGCATTTGCTTTTACTTTGCATGGAATTAATTTTTTAGCATTTTTAAAGCTTTGACTTTCTGGTGGCTTTCTTCTTTCCTGGAAGTATTAATATTATATATTGATTTACCTGTTGAAACATATAGTCCCTGCTGTCCTTATCTCTAGATGTCAAAGTTATTTAGCTACCATTTCATTTGTCCAGTGCTTGCTTTTGATGGAGCTGCTTGGAGCAGTAGTCTGTCATTTCAATCTCATTTTCCAACACCACTAAAACAGTTTTGCAATTACAGCTGTTCCAGCACTAAAAGCTTCTGCTAAAACAGCTGTTCTGAGACTGCACCCTAAACCACTGCACTGCCCAAGTGGAACACGGGATTGAATCACAGGCCACACTTGAGTAAACTAGAAACATAATTCCTTTCTTATTCCAAAATGCAGCTAGAAAGCAAGCAGGGGAAAAGAGATTAAAATTATAAACAAGTTGCAGCACTGCTGGTTAAGTTAATGATATAAAAACAAGAACTGGCACAAGCTCCAGTAGCTAGACATAAAGGCATAGTGCTCAGAGCTCTGAACTGCGAGTTGACAGCTTGTGTTTCTCAACACCTTGCCTTCAGAAAGGTGTCGAATGGCAAGCTTTTTAATTTTTTTAAATTGGTAATTTCCCAAGTACCTATTTTAAGGGGTACTTTAAAATACCAAGAGCGTGCTCTAAACACCAGCAGGCTCCGGCCGAGGGATTTGGGAAAGCGACTTTTTAGCTCGGAGCGTGTGTTAGCACCAGAGAAGCCCACTCATCACTTGGTGACTTCCACTGCTCTTGGCGGCAACTGCCAGCAAGAGGGGCAGGAATCCCGGTCTGCCCAGATTCCCCGCTGTGTCCGCGCGTGGAACCAGGCAGGGAGGGGAGCACGAGAAGAGCTCTGGACAAGGGCTGGGGGTCGAGCAGCCTTTCAACACCGCCGGGAGCGAGGGGGCCGCGGGGCAGCCCCAGCCCCGTCCCACCTACGGGCCCAGCCCGGGGGCGGCCGGCCCGCCGGCAAACCCCGCCAAATAAGGCGCTGGCGGGAGGCACGGAGGGAAGCGGGAGGGAAGCGGGCACCGAGCCCCGCCTCAGGCACGGCTCTCCCGTCCCTGTCCGCCGCGCCACAGACGCCTCCCCGGCCCGCTTGACGGCAGCGGGGAGGAATGTGTTTCCGGGGCGGGTAGAGCGGAGCGCGGACCTCCCCTCCCCTCCCCTCCCCCGCGGGCCGGGCTCCCGCAGCAGCTCGGAGCAGGCGGCGGCGGGCAGCCAGCGAGGAGCGAGCCCGGGCGTCCCGCCGCGCCCAGCCCAGCCCTGCCCAGCCCAGGACGCCGCCGCCGCAGCGAGCCGGGCGGGCCGGAGCGCGCCCGCTGCCCGGAGCCATGGCTGAGGTAATGGGCGGACGGGCGGGGGTCGCAAGCGGCCGGGAGCGAGATGAGCGGTGCCTGTGGCCGTCCCGGGGCTCAGCGCCTCGGGCGGGCTCCGGCGGGCGGCGCGGGACTGCGAGCGCCGCTTCCCGCGCCGGGAGCCGCCGCCGCCCTGAGTGCGGGTCCCTCGGCGCCGGTCCCGGGCGGAGGAGGGGGCGCCGCCTCCCGCCGTGCCCGCCCGGCGCTGTGGGCGGGAAGGTGTCGGGCCCAGCCTGCGGCTTCCTGTGGCGGCGGGACGGCGGCCTCGGGCCTCCCGTGCCGCCGGGGCCGGCCGGGCCTTTGTCCGCTCGGGGCCGGCCCTGGCCCTACCAGCGGGGTAGCGGCCACCCCGGGCAGCGCCCCGAGCCCTCCTCTCCGAGAGGGACGGAACCCGTGCCGGTGCCGTGCCCTGTGCCCGCCGCCGCCTCCCGCCGGTGGTGCCCGGGACGGGGGCAGCACTCGGCTGGGAAAGTTTCGGGCGGCTTCCCGGGCGTGAGGGCGAGGGCGGGCGGCCGGAGGGGAAGGGTTCCTTCTACGGGAAGCGGGCGCTGGAGTTACAGGAATGGGAACGAAAGGAGTGAGGCAGTGCGGGAACTTGAGTACCCCGGGTTTTGAGCTGCACAAATCTGCCGAAGGCGAGCACTGAGAGCGGGGTCTGTGCCGTTTGAATGACGGGATGGACGCAGTGCAGCGTTTGGCTGCTCGATCCGTCCAAACTGGCTCTGAGCCTCTATAGCTTGCTGTAAACTTGTGTCGGGCTGGAATGGGAATGTGAGGCCTCTGTGCCATGTCCCACATGGGGATTTCGGAAAAATCTTACAGCAGTGGCGCAGTGCTTTGTCTCCTCTTACTGCCTTCAGTTACTGGTAGTTGGAAGGAAACATGGATGGGAAATTCATTCTGACTCACTGTTCAGGCCCATGTCAGATGTCTTTATGTTATGGAATAAGTATCTGACTGCCTGTTAAACTCATTAGGGAGTCTTTGTGGCTGTTTATGAAAAGAAGCTGATCAGCGTTCATGTTTGCTTCTTCATTTGTCCTTGATAGAATACAGCAGTCCATTCATGCCAGCACATGTGCACATAGCTGTTGGGTGAAAAATGTTGATTTTTCTGGTAGATTTGTCATCGCTGCTACAGTCCTATTCATGCCAAGGTACACAAACTTTCAGGAGTAACGATTGTCTCCATTTAGATTAGTGGAACCACTCACGGCTAATGCTACTTGTGTGCTAACGTGTTGAAATTAGGCAGGACCCTATGTATGTGGAAAAAGATTTAAATAACTTGTACTCCTGGCACGCAGATAGGTGATGGTAGCAGTGTGAGAAAAATTAGTTTTGAGAAATGAGGCAGCTTGGTGGCAGTGAAGGGATTTTGTTGTTCTTGGTTGTTTGTATGGGGCTTTTTGAAGTAATATTATACTACTAGAAGGATGTAAATTAGACTAAATTAAGCAAGACTAAGCAAAGACATTCATTGTCCACATCCATCCCAGCGATGAAACCGATGATTCATTCTCCTGTCACAAAAAATATTACTTGCCTCTGGGTAATGATTAAGTAGCATTTTGCAAGCTTGCCTAAGGCTCTATTTATAAGGGTTGCAAAAACATTGAGCCATTGGCAATAGATTGGCAAGACAAGACAAGTTTAAGATGTGAACACCTTCAACTTTTGTCCTTTTCAAAGATGTCTCAGCTGAAAGGTGAAAAGCTGACAGGCATGCATAATCTCACCTTAATCAAAGTTGGAGCTGCTAAGTGCTGTATCTGTTTGCCAGCCGCATGATAAATGAACCATATTTATTTCAAAATGAAATGTCAGTAGTTAAAACTCTTGTTCTCTGTGGGTGGAGCCAGGGAGCTCATTCTTCTGTCTCTGTTCAGGCGTCCGATCTGTGCCATGTCCCCAGTAAGGCCCACCCTTGTGAAGGACTGATTTGGAGGGATGCTTGTTTCTCTAAGAATGTGCATGAATTTCTGATGGCAGTGCAGAATTTTAGTGTCTTGTCTTGAGTATTTTAAATGACTCAAGTGGTTAGCCTTACACCACTTCCTTTGGGAAGTGATTCCCAAAGCTGAAAAAAAACTGTCTGAGAACTTTTCCTGCTGTTCTTTCTTCTTGATTCATTATTTCATTCCTCTCTCTATACCTCTCATTGGGTAGCTCTGCTGTAGTTCAGATTTGAAAAAAGCTTGTTTGCTGTAGCAGTAGCTCAGGAAGTAGATAACTTGGGTGGCAGAAAGGTGAACTCGGGGAGAGCCGTGCACACACGGGGTGGGCACGTGCTATGATCTCCCTTGCCCTGAATACAATTCCCTTGCTGCTGCTGGTATGAGTGCCCGTCAGTTGTTTGTAAATAGTTGTCATGCCTGCCTTTCCACCCAGTCTCAATTTAGTTGGGTGATGTGATGCACATTTAGCTTGTGGTTCTCCCAGCTTCTCATCAGTCTGCTACAGGCTTCGTGCTTGGCTGTGGCTCTTGGTACTGAAACAAGGTGCTGCAGCTGTGTTAAGTACCTTGTGTTGATGGGACTCTAGAGAGCAAAGGCTCTAGTTCTGCATCGGGCTCCCTTTCCTTCTAGTGGACAGCCATGCAGACTCCCTGTTGTTCCTCTCCTGCACGTGGTCTGAGGGCCTGGATTTCTTCAGTGTGGACCTGCTCATGATGCGTCCTGCAGCCTTTGCTGGTGTCCCCTGTCACTGCTGCACAGGAGGTTTAGGGGTTTAATTCCCTGCTACTGTGCTACTTTCTCTGGTAGTTCTCTTCACGTGGTGTGGGGAGTGGGTTTTGTGGAGGAAGCTTGCTGGCCATTGGTATACCTGACCTTCCTCTTCCTCCTCATTGCTTTCCAAATGTGTCTCGTACTCCTTCCATGTAAGACAGACTTGTAATCAGTGAGGCATTGCTCAAATGAAGTTAAATCAGTATTAATCACTAGCTTTAAGATTGCTCATGCCACCTCATGTGGCACTTGGAAAAGACATTGATTAGATAGAACCAGAAAAGACAGAACCCATACTTAACAATAGCAGAGCCTGTTCTGCCTCCTTTGCTTTTCTAGAATGTCAAGTGATTTATTTTTTCCAACTTTTTTTTTAGGATGGCCAATCCCCTTGGCATCCTTTTAATTCTTAGGGGCTGCCATCAGCCCTCTGAGAGGGAATCCTTGTTGGGAGTGCCTTTTTTTCTTTTTTTTTTTTTTTCCTTTGCCTTTTAAGCTGCTTCTATTGGTAGAGCTCATAAAGCAATTACATAAATTTAATCAATCTTAAAAATGTAATTAAGGCAATATGTAGTTAGATTTATTTTGGAAGTGTCATTAAAAAGTACTTGCCAGTATGTGTACTATTCCCCTATGACTAGATTTTTAAGTCAGCTGCTATATTCTGTGCCTGGTAGAAAATTTCCGGTCTCCCAGCAGCAGAAAACTCAGAGTTCAGTCTGTGTTTTCCTGCCTCTCATCTCCCATCTGTCTTTATATTGCTGATTGTTCAAATTGTTTCACTCACCCCACTCACATTGTTTTGAAGTCACCTTCTAATAGGAGCATTCTTACTGCCACTTCTGCTCCAGGTTTTTCAGGCTTCTGCTCTGGTGTAGGTGTGCAGGGACATTTTTTAGACAAACACATCTCAGACCTGTACCCGACAAAAAGTTTTTGTTGTAGGGGAGAGTTAGCTGTTTTTTTCTGAAGAGGATGTTTGCTTGCTTTTCAAAAGGGAGTATCACAGATTTGAGAACAAATGAATAGATGAACAAATTCAGTGGTTCTGTCTCCTGGACAGATACTGGCAATATCTGTGTGTGATTTAATGCTCCTTTTGTGTCAGAAAATTAAAATCCGTTGGATAGTTCTAATGCTGCTGACTGTTGTCATTTATGGTGACAAATATGTTCTCCTTTTTACTGTGTAGTTCCTCCTTGCTCTGCTCTGTGGTGTATTGTGTTGACAGCTTTCTATAAAGGATGATTTTTCTTGTCATGTGGTAACCAGAGGGGACCACAATATTGACCAGTATCTGTCAGTTGTTGTGGTTATGGCGTTTCTGGGGTAGCCTACAAAGCCATTTTTGTGTTTACCCACAAATGGGAAGACATATTCTATTTCTTCTTTTTTTTTTTTTTTCCTAATTTGTCCTGCATAGGTGTGGTCCAATAACCTGAACTCCTAAAACTGTAAGTCAGAATAAATTTATGAGAAGACTTTTTCTCTGAACTTTTTTCTTTCCCAACATGTGGATTATTAGTGTAAGAACCAGTAAAAAGTATATATGGCTTCATGGAAAGAAATGGTTGTGTGCTTTAGCTGTGTGAGTTTCTAGCCCAATGTAAGACACATCTAAACTTTCTGAGCAGCAATTGTTGGGAATGTTATGCAGGAAATTAAGATTCTAACTTCTGTGAATGAAAAATGAGACACTAGGCACCTTGTTATACATCACTAAATAATATGATTGCCTTTTTCACTACTAAAGGTGCTCTCTTTAGCAGAATGTTGCTATTAAACATCCTGTCTTTTTGTGATAACCACCTTCTATTATTTTTCTATTCTTTAAGTAATCAGAGTGCTTAGTGGACCACCTGGGCTACTGTATTTTCTCATTAATGGATTGGATTTGTTCAGAAAGATGGTAACAAAATTTGCACTTAACCAAGTACATGGTAAGGGAATTAGCCTGATGAGACTATAATACTAATGTTTTCTTTTGCAAAAGGTCATAGAATTCCTTCTTGGAATCATCTTTGGGGTGTCACTGAGCAGAGGCTCTTTAATATTTTAGTGGGGTTTTTTGTGCTATATCTTTTTCATTTCTCTTTACAGTCAGATGCAAAATGGCTTATGAAACATGCTTTCTGTCTTAAAAGCAGTTTCATGTGTTTCATTTTTTTCTTTTTCAACATGTCATTAGTATTCTTGTGGTTTTATTAGAGGGGAAGTTTTGAGTAACAGAACTGAGCCTGGAATCTTAACTTTGTTGTTGCTCATAAGAGCTGAGAAGATATCGGTCTTTTCTCACCATCCTATTAATTCCTTTCTGTCACAGAAAAATGTTTTGCAAATCTTTGTTAAATTAAAGCAGTTCTCATATTTTGTCAGCAAATCATTAGCCTATAAAGGTTACTTTCTCAAAAATTCTAATCTGTAAGACCATGTTTAAGTGCAGATTCTTCTTTAAAATGCTCATAAACTGCAACATATACAATACCTAATGCCAGAATTTCCTCCCTCAAATGATTGGCATCATATTTGTAGTTCTCCTATTTCTGCTCTGGGTTTTGTATGAGATCACATACTTAACTTAGTCCCAGCTTTGACTCACTCCATTTTAACTTCTGCTCTTGGTACATTCTAGTGTAAAAGCGGGAAGGGCTGTTGTTAGTATGAATTCTTGTTGTTTTAAACTACAAATTTCTCTGTAGAAATTATATAAATAATTACTATATATATATAATTACTATACTAAATATAGAAATAAATACTACAAAGTACCTACATTTAATTTTCTATTATAGCTATTAACAATATATTTTAAACTTCGTAGATGTACAAGTAAAAGCATTTTTGATGTGGAAGCTGAATAGAAAAAGAGAAATATTTCTTCTTTTCTCATCCTTTGTGGTAGAATGAAAAACAGTAATTATAAATTGGGCTGAACTGAAACACTGAACTTACCCTCATTCAAAGATGACTGATCTGTGGTTATTTAAAAGAGAAGAAAAATAATTGTGTCAGATTAATTTAGAAGGAGTCAGTATTCCACTTAGGAAATGGTGATGAGTCAAGGTGGTCGGTGTATACTTGGTCTCTGGAAAACAAATCTGAGACTGGGATGGGTAGTTTGGCATAATCTTGCCCTTGAAGTAAATATTGAAATAAGGATGTGTCCATTTGGAAAGGGGGATAAGCTGTTATTCTGGTGTTTCTTAATTTTCTTTGGTGGAATTGTAATTAATTGTGTCTTAACATGTGCGTACCTTGAGCAGTGGCACCAAGAGCCATATCTTCCCCTTGTGCAGGAAGCTGCAGCTGATCTGTCCTCATCTGCTTGGGGTCCTTGTAGGCTGGCAAGACCTGCTGGGAGTGATCTTCCACAAAGCAGAGGATGCTCTTCCAGAGAGCAGTGGGGTAACCAGAGCGTCCAGGAGCATCCTGGGGACCATAGGAGGTTATTTGAAGGACCTGGCATTCTGGTAGCTTGGCCAGCATCTTCCAGTTCAGCTGCTTAAGTATTAAATTGGCAACATCCAGCTCTGCCTAGACCCTCAGCTGTCTGGTGTTCCAAATCTTGGGTAAAGAGGTTCTGTATAAAGATGAACACAACTAAAAGGAAGGCCTGTTTTTGAAGTGGAGATAAATACGAAAGAACATCATCTTTTTGATGTTAAAGGAAAGCCCTCTCCCAGGTGTCAAAAGATGACACATTTTAGTAGTTGGTTATCAATAAATTTGGAATAAATTTTGTATCAGGATGACTTCTGATACTGCTGACACATCTTTGAGAATGGAGTGGCTGAAGGTTTTATGCTTGTCCAGTCAGCAAGTGAAACACTCCCTCTTCTGTTAATGAAAAGGCGAAATGAGGAACTCTTTGCTATCATCATCCACAAGGTTGGCTGGGGTAAGCATGGTTGATGTGCTGCCAATGAATTCTGGCTGGGCTTTTTTCTTATTACACTGATGTTTTATTTTCTTGTGTATTAGGAAATTAGTTTTAGTGGGCTTAGGATAAAGTCAATTAATTACTTTGTCAGAGCTTCCTTCTGTGCTTTTGCAAGGCTGCTGTGTTTAGTGTGTGTTATTCTGCTGACTTTGTGCTGCCAGGTGGAGATTGTCCCACAGCTGAAAGGCATGCTATAGCCCATCTGCATAAAATACAAGGTTTGACAGTTTTTTAATTGTCAATTTGCTGATTTTGTGGAAGAATAGATTAAAAATCTGTCTTTCAGTGGCATATGAATATAACTTACGTGCATTTCCAAAACATCTAAAAGTGTAACATTTTAGAAGGTAACACTTGTTCTGTGTAGTTCAAAAATGGGGATGATTTTTTTGTGTTGTTTTTGTCACTTCTATGCAAATACAAATCATTGTGAGAAATTAATGTACAAGAACTTCAGTGTAATTTTTCCTGGGTGTGGACTTCAGCATAAAAAAGGAAACAGCAAATTTCCTTTTTTGGAAGAACATGCTGTACATACCAGCTATAGGTTGTTAAAAACTGCTTAATAAAATCAATAAACAGCAACAAACATTTTTTCCTGTGTATGTGTTATCTCCCTCCACTACAAATGTTGTTTACATAACTTTTCAAAAACTAGACTAAAATGTTACACAGCTATGTTACAGATATCTCCTTTCAGTGAAAAACTCAACTTCGGCTTTAAGGAGTAACTATACTGTGTAAGATTGCTGGAAGCATTTTTGCCGTTGCCAGCTCTCTGGTTTGGATAGTAATAAAAGAGTTTGCACAAATACTGCCTCTTTTTGGTGCATAATTCACAATGCAGTTTCATTCTCTAAATGAAGAATATCTGTATTTAATATGATTAACATTTGTTGTAGCTGGAAGCAATTTTAATGCTGTGTCGCTGCAGAGTTTAAAAAAAAAATCTCACTCATTAGTGATATCTCAAAACTCTGCAGCAGACAGCTGCTTTTCAAATTTATCTGAATTTCATATTTTGTAAAATGTTCCAGTGGCTTTTGAACCATGAATTCAACTAAAATTGTGTTTAATTTTCATAGGAATGTGGTTTTGCAGCAATTTATACCAGCACTAGGTCTCAACTGTCCCTCCTGCCTGTAGCTGTGCAGTTTTGCCATCCTGCTTGCATCAGCTGTGGATGTTATAGGGCTGTACATTGAGTTATTGAAATAACTGTTCTGGCTGAAAAAAAGCTTGGCCAAAAATTCATTTTCAGCTAGGTCACTTGTTGCAGCTGGGAGATCACATGCATTGCAAGGGATGTGCTTCAGAGCCAGGGGAGGAAGGGGAAAACGTGCAACTCATAGAGAGAGTGGCAGAGAGATCTCTGCCACTGTGGCAGTCCAGAGATAAGCTGGCATAAACTGCTGTGGAAACTCACAGCATCTGTTTGTGCCCGCTTCAGTGCTCTTCTGACTTGAGTAAACCATCTTAACTTGCTAGATCAGGTGAGAAATCACTCAGCAAGGTGTTATTGCTCAGCTTGTTCCTCTGGCTCAGCTAAGGAGTAAAAGTATCTTCTGTTGTTGGCACCAGAGAGATGAAGGGTGCAAAGTGGGGAGTTTTAGGGTCTGGAGAAGTTGAGCTGTCTCCTGGGTTCTCTAGTAGCAAACTGGTAGATGTACTTGGCTACTATGAGAAACCTCACCTTTTATTATCTTTTGCAGTGCTCTTAGAAACAGCTTGTGGACTCCAGGCTTAAAATCTGCTCTGGAGAGCAGCAGAAGTGTATGAATAGGCAGATTGTTCTGGCCAGAACTGCTTTTTATGAAGTACTTTGTGATGAGTCTGGGTGGTTTTGGTTTTGATTTTTTTATTAAAAAGTCTTTTAAGGTTGAAGTTATTTTTTTTCCTGAGATTGATGAGCTTTTTGCAAGTGCTCAAATTTGCATCAAAATCTGGATAAAGTTCACTGCTTGTTTCAATTTCTGCTTCTGCCTAGCCTTTTATCACTGCCATTGAATTAATAATCATCGTTAGCTATGCACACAAAAATATATACATATGAAAAATATATATAGAATTAAATTATATTCAGAATCTCATAGATACAGATTTATAAGGCTGTATGTAGTTCTGTGGGATGACCAATTTTTTATTGTTTCTATATGATCATTTTTATGAACACTGGCATTAAAAGAATGTTGAGGACAAGAGTTGTTTCAGTACAAGTCTCATTCTAAATTGTGTTTGAATAGTGAATATTTTTTAAAACTTGTTGTTAACTATTTGAATATTATCTGTAAATATTATTTTATGTGCTTGCTATTCAAATTCTGAACTAAAATATGAACAAACAACAACAAACCTAAAATACTTCACAAAATTGTTTCTGTTAATTTTTTCAGCCAACTAATTTATTCTGACAACCTGTAAAAATAAAATCAGAATAGTTCCCCAGACTGGCTGGCTGTATTGCAGAGCATTTATAAACAATTCATCCAAGATCAGCTTAGGGTGGTTGGCCTGTGACAGCCTGAATTTAGGCTGGTTCAGCAGCAGAGAGCCCAGTGTACTTTTGCAGGGCAGCCAGTCTGACAGCCACCTGCCCCTTCTTAGAAGCTGTATCCTCAGCACTCCGTGTGGAGGTCTGGTTTTCACTGAGGCTTACAGAAAGTGGCATTTGACACAGAAGGGAAAGGGATGGCCCAAGGTCCAGGTGGAGCTGGCTTGGGATAGAGGTGGTGGAGGTCCCTGAGCTGTTAGCACAGGGTCAGAGGTTGCTGTTGTGGAGATGCTGCAGCACTGCTGATTCTTTCAGCTGCAGTTTGCTTTCATCTGGGTTTTGGCTGCTGAAACTGTACCCTGAGTGTTAATGATAGCTCCTGGTGGGTGAACTCTGCCATGTAACGACAGACGAGTTTCCGCTGAGTGTTCTCTTTGTGGTGTGCCAGCTGCTGGCTTCCTGCAGTACCTGCAGCAACAGCCAGCAGCACATTTGCAATTGTTTTTTATTAAAGAAATAGATAAATGAGACACTGCATTTATTGAAATACTCTAGCTTTTTACTTAAGAACATACTTGCCTCTGTTCTGCTTTAACAGAAAAGCTTGGATTAAAGTAAGTTTAGGCAGATGTTGTGATAGTCATGGAGGCAGTACTGCCTCGGAAGCATCAGTTACAGTCAGCTGTAAGAGCTATATTTATATGCTTAACTAAACTTTTTGTTTCCCCATGTGGATAAATGTGAGGTTTAAGTTGCACAAAATTAAATAGTGTCTTTATGGGAGTAGTAAGTGGTGCAGAGTATGCAGGAATTTAATACTGCCACATGGAACAGACCCCCATGTTTTCTACTAGAATGGCTTAAATCATTATGTGGCATTCTTGATTGTAATCTGTTTGTGATAGAAATGCTAAATGTAGCCAAGAAGTCTTGTAGGCTGGAAAAAGCTGTGTAAACAAGTTAAGTATCCAGTTCACACTTTCTCCCACCAAAAAAGTGGTGTTATATTTAGACTAGAGTGGAAATTAAGTTGTTATGTCAAAAACAACTCACGGTTCTAAAAGCATTTGAAAAGTACAGAAACAAGAGATTTTTAAAATTCTGTTTTAATCACAGTTGTGTGAAGAGTTGCTTGCAATAATGAAAATCCTGAAATATTTGTTACAGAAAAATGCTTACTGATAACAGCAAGATTGAGTACGGTGATAATTATTATAAATTTCTAGAGACAACATTCTTTGAGTCAGTAAAGTTGGGATGAATTATTGGAAGCTTATATTTGAAAGAGTATGGAAAAGGGATATTTTTGACAGTGACAATTTTAATGGGGGAAAAAAATGACATATATTTGTTATTGGCACGTGTCCGCATTCTATCTTTATCCTTAAAGAGAAAACTTTCTAGCTGTGCATGTATAGAGGTGCTGTAGGTGTAGCAAACACTTTCAACCACAGCAATAAAAACCAAAAAAAAAGTAGCAATAGGCTTGGTGTGTTTTAGTGGTTTATGCTTGGAGAGGTGCTGCCTTTGCAGGGCGCTTGCACACCAGCATAAGCAGCACAGGACATTGTTTCGTCCTTTCCTAAAATTCAAAGAGCTTCATTGTATCCTTGCATGAATCCTCGGGTTCTGTGGGCAGGATGCAACCACTTGGAATTTCATAGGCACAACAGTTTGAGAAGTGTAGAGTGAACTGTAGTTGCAGACTGGATTGTCAGGGACGTAAATGTTATAGCTTAAATTAGGTATAAGCCATAGGTAATCAACACATAAAGCACATTGCTGATGTTTCAGTGAGGTGTAGCTGCAAGTCTGAGTGCTCTGCTGGACAGCATGCAGAGTTGTATTTCTCTCCTAATTTAGTGTTGACCTTTAAGCACAGTACACCTGCTTTGTTAGTCTCGTTTTCCAAAATACAGCTGTCAGAGTTTGTGCTGTAAATTGCCGTTCATGGATAACTGCCTGGTAAAAATATTTAAATAAAAAGGAACATTTTTGGGAGAAAGAGTACCTGACTTGGCTCTTGAACAGTTTCATATATGTGGTCATCATGCACAGGTTGCTTGTTCTTGTGAGCTGTGTAAGAGTACTACCTCTGTTTCAAGCATTGAGATGCTTTCCAGGGTAACTCCTGAACTCTGGAATCTTGGCTTCAAATTATGATTCAACAGGTCAAGAAAGTATTATACAAATCATCTTTTCATGTGCATACAAACAAAGGCAGGGACAAGGATGGTTAATACAGCAAAGCAGTGTTCTTAAATTAGTGATTTGTGGTATGATAGTACTGTGAAGATCTAGTCATGAGTTACAAGCTGTCTGTGCATGGCAGTGTGTACGCACACTCTTTAAAGAAAGGTTCTTCCTTCAAAAGTGGTGCTGACTAACCAGTGTTAATCCTGCCTGCACTACAGTGCTCTCCAAAAAGCCTGAGAACAAAGGGAAGAGATCAAGGTTGCACTTGGGGTTTGCTGACTAGAAAGATGAAGGCTCTTTGTCAGTAGCTGCATCTTCAAGTTGCCTCTGTGCATCTTTTTCCTGTTCTTTTACCTTCTATCACCATCATCAGCATGAAATTCTGACATGTGTGGGTTCTGGAATAGAGATAGTTAATGAAAAGACAAATCGTGGTGTGATTCTTGGGACTGTCCTGTGCAGGGCCAGGAGTTGGACTTCAGTGATCCTTGTGTGTCCCTTCCATCTCAGAATATTCTGTGAATAAATTGAGTGGGCTTTAGTAGCAGTATTCTTCTTTACAATTTGCTATGGCACTTGTTTTTCTTGTGATGAGTTTTACTTAGGTGTTCATCCAATTGCAGGAGTTTGCCATTAAGAGGAATTGTCAATAGATTCTGCTGGTGAAAACACAGAAATACAGTGAAAGACATATAGAAATACAATTAAATCAGGCATGGTATGTAATTTACCCTGCCTTTATAGGTTTGCAATGTTCCATAAAAGTCTACATTCTGTAGGTTTTTCTGGCTTTCCAGAAGTTCCCTGGCTGCCTTTGGTTCCTTGTATTTAGCTCCTTGTATTCATTTTTAATGTAAGTCCCTAGAGAAGTTCATATAGTTTGGGTTGGTCAGGTCTGCAAGTAGAGAGGGATTTCAGCCCAGCATGCACAGGTCAGAGTGATCATCCACGACACAGGAGGTTTGCAGTTGAAGCTCTCCTTTGTGTCTGAGTGTGAACATACATCTGTTTCCCTTCAGTTTCCTTCAGGGTAGAGCATTTGGTGAGAATTTGTACTCCAGATTATGAACCCAAGTGTCTGTTTTTTCTCATGGACAATATGCTGTAAATCTGTAAATATTACAGGAAACAGTAAGTGGAACCCCACTTACACCTTTTTATCTAGCTCCTGCTATATGAGCCCTTCAGTAGGTAAGCTAGTGACAAAATTATCAGTTTTTCTGTCTCTGTGCCTTTTGTTCTGTGTAGCAGAACAAAGGTTTAATTAAAGCTCATACTAGTATATCCTGTAGGATGATAGAGCATTCCCAGAAAATGGGAATGCAAACTCTGGGGCTGAGGAGGGACTGGAGCCCATTTACCTTACTTCCTGTGAATGCCAGAGTACTGTAAAATATCTGGGATCCATTACCACCTTCTGTCACGTGGATCTACTGCATTTTACCTTTCTCACTGTGCAGAGATGTCAAATATGTGAAAACTTTATCTTTTACAGTTGTTCTGATACCTCTACCTGTATTTTTTCTGATTATAGATTAAATTTATGTCTTCCATCAAGAAAAACCTTCCCCACAATTCCCTGCAGTCAGGCACCTAACTTGGGCAGATTTATTTCCATTCCATTGTTCAAATCAAAACCAAAAAATAATTTGCATAAAATACCCAGTTGCTTTTCATTCCATTATTTAGAACTGTCAGAAAGTTAGCTCGTGTGAAACCCAGAAGCAAACATGAGCAAATTCTATGTAAAAGCAGTAATTGGTCAAATCATGTGTGTGCGTGTGAAATTATAGTGGTTCAGTCTTGAAGCAGCTGTGTCCTATATAAACTAACAAACACCCCATACTCTGGGGACACAAGATGATACCATGAACAGCCTTCCAGCTCTGTTCTCATGAGCTGTGGCCTCAGCCTGCTCATACATGTACATGCACATTTTCATTTATTCTGCTGAAGAGGCCATGTGTTGTAGGTGCCCATGCTGGGATTTCAGCAAAAGAGACCAAGGGTATTTTAGAACCTAACACCTACTGATTTTTCCCACTGCATTCAGTCCTTTTTGGTGCATTTTAAGCTACTTGATCTTGTGGGAAATTTTTTAGAACTGTATGAATCAAGTGTGGGTAGTAATGTAGTGTAACTCAGAGTCTTGGCAGTTGTGTTACTCTTGGTGTTTGCCTGCCTTACTGGGCATGGGAGCGGCACAGGAGTTTCAATGTCAAACCTGTACAGTTGTGGTATCTTTTCTCATGGTTTGGGCATGCACAAATGTGTATTCTCATCTCTTTTTGGACTCCCAACCCTGCAGGGGAATCTTCTGAACTAACAGTGACAAACACTAATTGTGGCAGGCGACCTTACAGAACCATACTGGAATGGAGGAGCCAGTCTCCCTAACCTAAGCAGAAAATCAGTTTTCTGTAGATTTTAACTTTAGCTCTTCTAATTGAAAGTCAAGTCTTAACTAGTTTATTATATATTATTTCAATATATAATGCCCTGCTAAAACAGTGTTTATGGAAATGATTCTCATGAGTATTTGGAGAATTGTTTTATTCCATTAACTTAGAAATAACTGACAGAAATTAAGTCCAGTGTGAAATGCTGCTGATTCTTTTATGCTGTAGCATCACAGTAGCTGAAGTGGGTATGCCTTAAAAGTTTTCTCAGGAAACACTTTGAGTAAGCAGTCTTGATGTGCTGAATTTTTTGTGTAAAAGTTATTTCAGTACTAAGGAATTTTTTATTTTGCACTTCAGTCTGTGATAACATCCCATTCTTTCCACATTACTGCAAGCAGTTCAAAACCTGCTGCGTTCATGCCTGTAAGGTTACCAGGGGCAGAAGGAACATTGTGGTCTTGAGCCATGGTGTTAGGCTGGTAGATAGGCTGTTGAAGGAAGGCTTACTTCTAGCATTCCCATTTGGATTGGTGTGTTGCAAAGCCCTGCTCTGGGGACTGCACTTCTGTTGTCCATTTTGACTTTTCCCATCAAATTCACTTTCCCTACAGGAGAATGCTTTCCTAGTTCATCTGTCATGATGCAAGGTCAGGAGCCGGACCTCTGTGAATGGCAACCATCACAAGGCTGGTCTGCATCCAGGGAACAAATAGTTTTGGAGGCTGAATTTAGGATTGGGTTCTTTGATTAAAATTGCTGGCAATTCAAGCACCAGTGTTTATCCCAAATCTCTGCCTGTTTAATGAAGAATGCATCACATAATTTCTTAATGGTGGTCCTGGAATTTACTGTGTGGTGTATTCTGACTATACTTCAGTAACATTGATTAAGTAAATAAGATAGCTGTGAAGATCATAAACTAAGAATTACCAATTTAAGATTTGTGGGGAAATCTATACCACAGGCTTGAAAGCTTTAATCAAAAGTAACTCCTTCGTGTAAAACTTTTTTTTTTTTTTGTACAGGTGCCTTAGTAGGATGCCAATCTCAGAACAGCAAGGTGCCATTTTAGTGCTTTCTTTTATAGTGAATTGCTTCTTTACAGTGAGTAGTTGTACAAGCAGATATGTTTAGAGTTGTTTCATGTGCAGGCAACTTGGGGATTGTAATTAATGACATCTGTTGAGGGAGTTCTGCTGTCAAGAGTATTTGCAGGTCATTGCTGGAAGTTTGTAGTCTCTGTGTAATTGCTGTCCCATGTCACTAAGGATGTTTGGTTCTTCAGTCCCTTCCTTTCCCCCCACTTTTTTTTCAGGAATATCAATGATATTCATTCTGCCAGTCAGTAAAATTCACACTGAAAAGCATGGCCCTCAGCTAATGCTAGGAAACCTTCTGGAGGGAGGGAAGAAGGAACTATTTTAGCAGGGTAACCATCGAGTTCTGAAACAGGCATCTCCAGAGACTGTTTTATTCTGCTTATTTTAGAAACTTGTCTCTTCCTGCTCCTTTTTTAACCAGAGCCTTCATGCCTGGGGGTGGGGGCTTGGCTGTGCGACCAGTGTAGTCCTGCACACAACCACTGGCTCTGGCTGAGCAGCAGGAGCTTTTGCTTCCCCATCCCCTCCAAGCTCTCTTTTTCTCCATCATCATCTCACCACTTCTGCCACACCAGGATAAGTGATTTTGTAGCCAGGTGGAAGAACAAGACACTTTCTCTGTTGGATTAGTTTTAGACAGATCTTTTCTTGTTCCAGCCCTCCTGGTGGCCGCAGTAATGCTGGCGTTGATCAAAAAGGAAAGCAGTAAGAGTAATCAGCCAGGAGGTTGACTAACAAGGGGAAATAATCAGCAAGAATGGGGCAGCTCTGTTCAGTGACTTTCTATCCTTGCACTACATGAAAGTGGCTCTAAATGTAACATCAGCTCCAGGAGGAATCAATTCCATGCAGCATTTCTGAATCGAGATTTAAGCCCATGAAAATACAGCTCGTGCTAAGAGGTGTCAGGCTGAGGGAAGCATGAATACAAGTCCAGAAGTGTGAGTTGTGTATTCATTTCTAGGTTTATAAGTGCAATTAGAGTAGTGTGTGGGGCTATGAGTCAGTTGGCTGTCTGCATACTGCTTTTAAAAAGGTGCTGTCTGCACGACAGCTCAGCTCCTACTGCACGCTGAAATGTTTCCCCTGTGCTCTGGTTGCATGTTTCAGTGGCACGCTTTGCACTAAGGCAGAGTTCAGAATGCAGTAGGGACAGATGCCATGGAGTGTTTTCCTGTGCTTGCCATCAGCTTGGTGGATTCTGCTTTACTGGGTGAGATGAGCAGCTCAGCTGAGGGGAATAATACTGCAGGAACCCAACACGTCATTGTTAATATTACCTTAATATCTGTATAAACTGTGGCCTGTGGCAGCGCTGAGCTGGAGAGTGATGGGAGGAGAGCAGCATAGCCATCAGTGTTTCATTTCAAAGGAATAAATGTGTGTGTATAACTCTTACCTTTCTTCCTTGATTCTGTTTGCCCAGTTAAGTTTCTGCAGGGATGCTATTGCCATTCTAATAAATAAACTTAAAAAGGCTTCAGTACTGTGGAGTGGTTAATTTCTGAATAGCTTGATGATTAGCAGAATGTGAAAGTTCTAAATACTTAATTTACAAATTCAAAATTCTATGGAGAAATAATCCTTCCTTCTTTCTGTTGTCACTTAATGAGTAATTTCAAATTAAAAGCTCCAGAAATCTCCATTGAAGTTGATTTTATAAATAAAATATTTTCTTCAAGCATTACTGTTTGTCGAGACAGTAAAAAAAAAACAACTTGGAAAGCATTGAATCTAAACATTTAAGGTCATGTCCATGTTTGTTTTCCTAAAATATTTAACAAAAATAGAGTATGTTTCACAAATGTGCAGAAATAATTTTAAAATCAGTTTTTCAGCAGCACACCATTTGCAGCCTTTTAGAAATAATCCAAGTGGTGATACAGTATTAAAGCGATTTCATTCTCTTGGCTTTGAGTTGCTTTTTTTCAGGGAGAAAAAAAAAAACACTTTTTCCACTTTTTCAAGGATTCTGGAATCTTTTCCAAGGTGTGACAAATGTGTATTTTATTATTGGCTTTTTGCAAATATTAAAATAAATATTATATGTATTGTGTTAGAAAGTAATGCTGTATTAATTCTCTTAAGTGGCGCGTTAAATATAGTTTTAGGTTATAAAAAATGTTAAAATAGAAACTATGCTATGTAAGATCCTTTTTTAAAAGAAAGGACTCACAGCGATATAGCAGCCACAGGACACCTAAATCTTTCAGAGAAAAAGAATTTATTGCCCTCTTATCAGAAGAAACGAACTTCTTCCCACCTTGAAGGCACTGTTAGGATTCAGATGAAGAAGTTGACGGTGACCAGACAGAATCCTGTATTTGAATGGAATTTATGCATCATGTATGAAGTGTATGAATATGCAACAGGCTATTGTTTTTAAGGGTTAATCCTTTGTTAACGGGGGTCCTTTTCCAGGCTCGTGCTGCCCAGAAAAAGGTACCCGGACATCCATAACTCTTTGGTTCTATTGTCTCATAGTGTCTTAATTCAAATTGTCCAAATTGTTATTACTCTAATTGTATTACTATTTTTATAACAGTTTTATTACTATTAAACTTGTAAAATTTAAAAAAACCAAGTGATTGGCGTTTTTCACAAGGGAGCAAGTATAATAGAAAATAGTTAAAATTGCATTAAAATATTAATTCATTGTAACAATTGGGGTTTTATTCAGTTGCAGTCATCTCAGGGTGAATACTGACACGACGTTTAGTTGTAGCTCCACCAAGGGTTTCCAAAGGCTTTCTTTGGCCAGCCGGTGTACTCAGAGTTATTAGTTTGGGTTTATTGGAAAAATCTGCAGGAGTGCAGTTCCCACTGCTGGCTGGGGACTTGCAGGGAGTGCATTCGGTGCTGCAGCGGCCGCAGGAGGGTGGGAGGACGAGGGTGTGCATGGCTTCACTCGCATGGGGCAGCAGTCAGAGCTGAGTCCCATCAGCAGATCTGTGCTCGCATTTCCCCAGCACAGCAGATCTGTGCTCGCGTTTCCCAGCGCTCAGCAGCTGGAAAAGCTGTTTCGCTGGGGAGGCAGAGGAAGCGAGCTGGAAAAGCTGCTCAGCTTGGGAGGCAGAAGAAGAGAGCTGGAAAAGCTGTTCAGCTGGGGAGGCAGAGGAAGCGAGCCGCTCCGGAGAGGCATTGGCGCGGCCATATATGGGAAAGGACATTTTCCTTGTTAGCCTTACCGGGACTCTGTGCCCAGAGCTGCATTCATCATGCAGATGCGCTTCCACTGGAATGTTTCTCTTCCAAATGGTCTTAATCATAGCTTTAGCACTGTGTCACATCTTTGCTGACTTATTTATATAGTCTGTGTGGACTATAGCACTCTTAGTCTGCCCTAAAAAGGTGAACTGTTTATAATTTTCTCAGCTAGGCTGACAGAAAAGATGGTGCTCACCTGGTGCCAGCAGCTTGGCTTTTTTCTTACTGAAAAGCCCACTCCATTCTGGGCTGTACTAAAAGCAAAACTGCTTCTCGAGTAACAAAATATCCTTTCACTTGAGGGAAGCAAGGTTTGCTGATGCAGCATGCGTACCGTAAAACTGGGAACGAAGAACCTGAAAGTTGAGCAACCTGGTAGGGACTTGCTGTCCAGATTCCTGGTCTGCTAGGTGAGATCCTAACCATGTAACCACTGTCTCTCCAAGCCTTGGTTCAGTCCCTTTATCTGTCTTCCACTTGCTCACATTCCTTGGGTCACCATTCTCTCTGATCAAGGTTTGTGGTTGCACAGGTTGAATTTAGGCGATTGCTTATAAAGGGACGTAATAAAAGTGTTCTGGAAGAGAGTTTTCGTGAATGAAGGACTGGTCACTTGCAACAGTGTGCAGAGAGAAATTCAAGTTGTGTATATGCAGAAAGTAGTGTTCAAAAGTTAAGTAAGATATAATTCATGCTTCAATTTTCTCTTTTTTTTAACCACTAATTTCTTTTGTGCTTATGCATAACATCTGTCAAAGTAGTTCAGCAGCGTATTCTCGTATTCTCTTAATTCTGCTGTGTGTAAACTCCACTGCCTGTCCTCTCACCATAGCATCCACTGAAAAGTGAGCCAAAATGATTTATCAGAAAAATATGAGCCATCTAATACTGTTGTTGGATACAATTTGTTAGCAAAGGGTTGGCTTCTGTTTGAAATTTTCCCCATCGGATTTTGGAGCAGCCATCCCTTCTCTGATAGGTCTGGCTGGATGTGCAAAGTAACAACTGTATTTCAGTGTTTGTTTTCAGCAAAAACCAAAGCTCAACTGCTGTACTAATTTCAGCATTGCTTACTTTGTTGCTAATTTATACAAAAATAGTATGGCTTCAAGAAAAATGACATACTCTGTTTAGGAGATTCTGACAAATTCACTTTTCCTTGGCTATACTGCAAGATATTTTTAGGACAAAAAGTTATTAAGAATACTTTTGCTTCTAGGATGACTGGAGAAGCTTTAATTAGCAACAACATTTTAGGGTGTTCAAGGAAACTGGCCGTTATCATCTAAGTTCTCAGAACTCTTACAATGAATACAAGAGAAATATAAGTTAAAATAGTATCAAAATTTAAAAAGCAACTGACCCTGACTGTCTACCTGCTATTAAGGTAGGAAACAATTTAGAAGAATTTAGCCTTTCATTAATACTTACAGCACTGAACATTTTTTTTATATGAGTGGTATCTATTTATTTTTTGTTGTCTAAAGAAGAAAAAACGGGTAGATTTTATGTCAGGGATGCTTTATGGTGCATATTTTGAGATGAAATTTCTAGTTTGTTGTATAAAGTGCAAATCTGTAAAATGCCCTTTGAAGATTATGAAGAAAATGTTTTGTAAAAAACATGTTTTGGTGTTTATCTTAAAACAGAGGTGTGGGTCTAGAAGCTCTGTTTCCGTCCTGTATTGCTGTGGTAGCTTTATTTAGAAGTCTCTCTCTGATAACATTCAGAGCACAAATATTTTTTATAAGGTGTTAAAAATTTGGTCTGGGTTCTTCCTCCCAAGTCAACAACGTTTCCAAATTTCTCATGGCTTGCTGGTTTACCTAGCAGAAGAGCATTTCAAAATAATTTAAGAAGCTACCCTGTTTGATGTCTTCTAAATACAGTGTAGCCCACAAACACGGTTTGTATTTAGGCAAAACTGTCCAGTGGTACAACTAAGAGAATTAGATTTGCGTTTGTTGTGTGTTCCTTGTCTCCTCTGAAACACTGTTGTGTGCCAACAGCTTCGTGAAATTATCTTTTTTGCACTTACGCATTAGAGTAAATCATCCAGTTTGGTTTCTGTTTTGTCTTCCAGACTAATTTCAAATGGCTCACATGTGCTGGTGTCCTCTGTTGCTTGATATGGAATGGATTTGCCCAGCAAGGTAAGGCACTTGATTGCACTGCAGTAGTTAATAAAACTGTATCTGTTTAGCAGTTACTTATGTGGATAAATACATCCTCACTAGACAAATGCTAATGGCAATAGGTCAGTCGTATCTCACGTTAATAACCTGTAGTAGGAACTTAGTTTACAAAACCAGAGTGAACCAAAGTGAAACGCTGTTGTTGTAAAACACCTTTTTGTACCTGACGTGACGGATTTGCGTTCCTCTCTAGGTGGAAGCGACTGCATAAAAGCAAATGCAAAGTCATGTGGGGAATGTATACAAGCAGGACCAAACTGTGGCTGGTGTAAAAAAACAGTAAGTGTTGCAAAAAATCTTTTTATGGTTTGGTTTTTCCCCTTGGTTTCAAACTTTAGTAAATACTTTACCCATACAGAAATGTCTGTTTTCATTAATAGTAATTTCCTGTAGTTCTTCAATTCGATACTTACTTGTACTTGAACAATCAAATGCTGTGATTTTTCTGATTTGAGTATAAACATTTTTCACAATCTGTTTACTTCTCCTTTTCTAAATCCTAAGTGTATACAGACCCTATAAGCCATCTCATAGTTATTTAAAATTACTCCAATGTGGAATCTGTCTGAGTATGCTTAATTATAGTCTTCCAGTGACATTAGAGTTAGAGCTACTTTTAGACAGATGTAGGTGGAGTAGGGAAAGAGATTGAAGGGGATTTTTCTTCTAAAAGAAAGATTTTCGAATTTTAGTTTTCTGTTGATAGACCCGAGGGGTAGGAGAAAGGTTTGTGTGGGTGGGTAGTTCATTTCATTATGAAACAAAAAGGGTATGTCAAGAAAAATTAAATTCAGAAAACTGCAAAATGTAAGATATAACCACTGTATGCTGACATATCTTCTTCAGGTTAGAAACAGAAGAAAATATTTTCTGTAGCTGTTCGTTGGTTTGTTATTGAAACTGAGAAATTTTCCTTTTTCTTGCTAGGAGATGATAATTTATTTTTATTTCTATATATTGCCTACTTACTATTAGCCAAACCAGTTTATGAACTTGCAATATTTAATTCAACTGACTGATTTTATAATTTCACCTTGAGCTATCAGATTTCCTGGAGGTCTGTGTCACCAAAAACTGACAATCTTTAGTATATATTTATTTATATGCATATTTTAGGAGAGGAGGCAGAATCAGAATTGCCAAATTTCTCAGTTAGAAGCCTTATTTATTTATATTTGAGGTTAGAGCTTTTTTAGGGTTTGATGTAATGATAATTTGTTGTTCAGAACAAAGTTAAGGATTGGTTTTGCTTATGGGTGTTACTTTCAGATTGAATTTCCCCAAAATAAGAGTTGTCTGTCTTTGCCCTGCTCTGTCAGCATGTAGTTATTACTTTGTTGTGGAGTACCAAGGTACACTTATATAATCTTAATTAAAAAGGAAAGAATGTTAAAAGCAGGCTGTATGAGTAGGTTCACATTATTGGTAACTATGTGAAAATGAAAGCTTTTTCTACTCGCAGTCACTTCTAGAGTAACCAATTTAAACAGATGTCCCACTTCTGATGGAGTTGGCATTGGGCTTTATTTTTTTTCTCTCTTGCATCTTATACACAGATAAGTATAAGTAGATGCAAACTCCTGGAGTAAATAGTAGTCATTGAATATAGGTAGTATCATTTAATATATTTCAAGACCGTGTGTTTTATTACTGAACTTTGGAAAAAAATAGATGTGATCATTGTAGAAAGAGCAGTTGTGGGTAGAGTATAACAACTAGCACATAGCTGTGAATGTGATTCTCTTTTGCTGTGTTTTCTAGGACTTTTTGCAAGAAGGAGAGCCAACATCTGCCCGCTGTGATGACTTGGCAGCACTGAAGAGTAAAGGCTGCCCTATGGAAGATATAGAGAATCCCAGAGGCAGCAAACAGGTGCTCGAAAATAGAGAAGTAACAAATCGTAAGAAAGGCGCTGCAGAGAAGCTGAAACCAGAAGCCATTACCCAGATCCAGCCACAGAAATTATCTCTGCATCTAAGAGTTGGTAAGGACAGTTTTTGTTCCAGTTTTGGGATGATTCTCTGTCACTGCCACGTCTTCATTTTTTGATTTGCGCGTGTAACCATTTTGTTACAGAAATGACTATTTTTCAGATAACGTGAATGATAGCAGAGCCATTCAGTTCAGCTCTAGGTGTTTAGGTACTCCAAATACTGTTTGATTTTTGAGAAAGATTAGATATTATCACTTTTTCTATTTTCCCAATAGAATTAGGAGAAATTTGATACAACATGGATTGTTAGATGTATCAGAAAGGTAAAATTATTTTGTTTTCAGTATTTTGTCGTTGATTTTCTACAGTGTGCCTGTAGGATGAAAGGAGAGGAGTCAGCAAAAACATCAAGTGACTGGAGCATTTCCTTGTGCTTGAAGTACTGCTGTTTCCTGAAGTCTGTGTATCTGAACAAAGTTGTTTTGTAGTTATTCAGCACAATTTTTGGATTGCTATGTAAAATACCTTTGAGAGGCTAAAGATGTGGGCACAAAACCACAGTAGTGAAAACACAGAGTGACTGTGTACCATTTCCAGCCTCTAAGGAGAACTTTATCTAGTTCAGATGAGGGGGGTGGGGAGGAGCAGGGCTAGTGGCTCACTTGAGCACAATGGAGATTGTTCTCAGGGAGAGTTCTTAGGTTCTCTAGACACATTGAGCAGCTGCCTTGTATTTTCCAGGAAGAGCTTGTACTTGGGGTCTGCTGCTTGGTGGTAGTTGCAGTAATAATTGGAAGGTGATGTGAAGCAGGCTCAGCGTGATGTAGAGAGAAAAGTAATGAAAATTATTTTGCTATTTTGGAATGGCTCCTGTTTATTTCTAATGTGAACTTTTTTGCTTCAAACCAAATTATTGTTCCTCTGCTGACACAGAAGTTTCTTCATCAGAACATAGCAGGGACCTGGACAACCAGAATCTAATTACCCAAAAGATGTTTGTAAGCACTTTGGTATTAGTTCTTTGAGGGACTGAGAACTGCAGAGAGAGATACTTGCTTTCTGTGCAGGCTTTTTGAAATATTAGCTAAGGAAAATCTAAACAGGTTTTTATGCTGTCTTTTTTTCTCCCTTTTTTGTTTGGGGTTTTTTTGATGAAAACCATGTTACATAGCTGTGTGACTTGCCCATTTTATGTTTTTCTCACTTTACTAATTTTGCTGATGTTTAGCAAATGTTTCCTAATTTTTAAGCAAACTTAAGTAGCAGCAATACTGCCATTTAAGCTCAATGACCAAGAGGAGTGGGCAATCCTATTGATTTAATTCTATATTTCATATAAAATAGGCAAAAGAATACTGTTCCAGTTTCTGGGAAAGGGGGTGTGTGGTATGTGTGTGCCAATCCTCCTGCACTGTCTTTCAGCATCAGAGTGAGACTGGATTCTTCAGTAGTTAAAATGCAGGGTCTGGGCTTAAAATCACAATAAATACTAACTTGCTGTTTTCTCACTGCCATTTCTGTGCTCTGAGCTTGGTAGATGCAAAGTAACTTGCAATATTCCACCCAGAATTAATTTTTCTTTTATAAACCTATTAAAACAATGGGATTTTTTAACTTGTGAGAATTACTGAAGTCATCTTGGATGAAAATAGAAAATTTTGAAAATTTGTGCCATTAGGTCTTACAGGAACCTTCTTAGCATGACTGCAAGTATGAAGATTTAAATTACAGCAATTATAAGAAGCTTGGGTTTTGGCATGATAATTTTTCTGTGGGGAGATAAAGTACCTCAGAAATACAGAGTTGAACATTTGAAAGAAACACTTGTTGAAATATTTTAATCATAATTTGTTGTTAAGCATTTCAGTCAACAGGAGAAAAAAATAACTCACCTTTAGTAATTCAAAACCTTCATTAGGATTTACAAGCCTTTCCTCAGAAAGGCATTTTTCTTGCCAGTGCAGTTATGGAATTTTTAATGGTTTCTGTTTGTTGTTTAATCTCCAAAACAGGGGAACCCCAGACATTTTCATTAAAATTCAAGAGAGCTGAAGACTACCCCATTGACCTTTATTATCTTATGGACCTCTCCTATTCTATGAAAGATGATTTAGAGAATGTGAAAAGTCTCGGAACAGCTCTGATGTTAGAGATGGAAAAAATAACTTCAGACTTTCGGATTGGTAAGAAAGATTTGCCTATTCTAAAAATGCAATAATTTTTTTCTAAGTTTCCTTCCTGATGTTTTTCACATTATTGTATATGAAGAGTATTTTTTTCAGCAGTATCATGGCAGATGTTCTAATACAAAGGACTCATTGAACAGCTTAAAAGTATTTGGCATTGGTGGAGAAGATGGGACATAAACAAGTATAAGAGCTATTTCTGATGTCAGTTCAGCTATAATGCATTTGAATTCTCTTGTCTGATAATAGAAATGAGACTTCATTCTTCAACTTACATGGATTTTGTTGTTCTTGTCTTAGGCTTTGGCTCTTTTGTGGAGAAAACTGTGATGCCTTATATAAGTACAACACCAGCCAAACTCAGAAATCCTTGTACAGGGGACCAGAACTGTACAAGTCCATTTAGCTATAAAAATGTGCTCAGCCTTACCAGTGAAGGAAACAAGTTCAATGAACTTGTAGGTAAACAGCACATTTCTGGGAACTTAGATTCTCCTGAAGGTGGATTTGATGCAATAATGCAGGTTGCAGTTTGTGGGGTAAGTGTGGGGGGTTTTTTTGTGTTTTTTTTTTACTGTTCTATTAGATGAAAATGTTTGAATGCAGCCTTAGTGTTTTATGGTGGCTGGCATTGGAATATGTCACCACCTGTGAGCAAGACAGTAGATGAGGAAGAATTGAGTGAGTGAATGAAACTGGGAAATGTGAAGGTGCCAAACAGAGGTTGGGATCACAGCACGTAGAGACAAACCTTTTAGTTTGCTGTAGAGGAAGACTCAGGTTCTGCTTATAAGTGTATGAGATCCTGAGTAAGCAATTATTCTCAGATTGTTTTAAAGGTCTGTAAGCTTGTTGTGGTTACAGAAATTTGGTGTGTTGTGACTTTTACTAGTTTCTCAAAGTAGATAGAAAATTGGTTTTTACTTACTCTTGAAGGCCTAAAGATTACTTGTTTCTGTCATTTTTCCAGACTGTTCTATGCATCTGTACAAAATGGACTCCCAAAAAAGCAATACCCAAGTTTATTGGTCTGTTTCTATATATTTTTTGCTGTTGATCAATGGATTCAAGACTTTCTGAAATGATCTAGAGTCTTGATTTAAAAGTGCAGTGTTTATCATAAGCCTTTTAGGGTTTTCTTGGTGTTAATTTAGTATATGACACTTCTACATGGTCTTCATTAAATTAGCTAGGGCTTCAGCTGCATGGATAAATTTGAAAAAATAGAAAAGGGCAATTTACATAATTAAACAGTTGTGCAGTTGTGAGCCAGGATGCTGATGGGCCAGTCCTCTGGCAGGCACTGTGCTGGGTGCAGATCTGCACTAGGTTGGCAGAGCCTGATAATTCTTGAGAGTGTAATGCTGGTCAGTTCAGAACTGCAGCAGTGCTGCACACCAGTGTCCTGGGGCTGCCTGCTCATGGCAGGGGAGTGGAACTGGCACTGAAGAGCCTGATTTCTAAACCCTGTCACTCTTCAGATACTCCACTGAGAACTGAACAGGGTCTATCTCAAAAATAATTTGTTTTGCCCTTGATGAAAAATCTGCAGCAGATGTTTTGCTGCAGACATCAAGTGTTTCCAAGGTTTACATGAATTAATGTTTTCCAGGGTGACACTTTTGCAATGTGACTTCTAACTTTCCATGCACTTCTCTCTCAAGTGTTGGTCCCCAGTGCTTTAGAATAAATCGGTACAAAATACCAAAAATATGTTTGTGTTTTTCCCAAGGAACAAATTGGCTGGAGGAATGTTACAAGACTATTAGTGTTTTCCACGGATGCTGGTTTCCACTTTGCAGGAGATGGTAAACTTGGTGGAATTGTTCTGCCAAATGATGGGAAATGTCATCTGGAAAATAATGTGTACACAATGAGCCACTATTACGTAAGTCATTATATCATCTTCTAGGGAAATGAATATTTTATGATGCTTAAGCTCAAAAGAACTCATTGGGTCATCTGATATAGTATCAGAACCACTATGTCTTAGAAAATTTATCTGTTTACATTAAGTGATTTTATAAAGCAAATGTGCAGGAATTAATCTAGTCTTAATTGGAAAATTTCAAGAAATGGCAGCTTTCATGCTATGACTATATGTTGCTGGATTTTAACCTTTCTGATGACTAATAGTCCTGTATGCCACACTGAATCACAGAATATTCTGATTTGGAAGGGGTGCACAAGGGTCACAGAGTCCAACTCCTAAGCTGGACTTGTATGTCCACTGGAAAACTGTTGGTTTTGTCATTAGTTTATCATTTCACCAGTCTTCATTTTCAGAATAGTTTATTAGTGAAAAATACTGTAAAATATCTGCTTGAATGGTTTTTTAAGACTGACATCTTCTGATGCAAAGTTTATGGTAAGAGTATGGTTTAACATTGCCTTCATGGTTTATTGGAAGGGAGATCTGACAAAAAATGCAAAGAGAAAAAATTACCAGATGGGGTAACCACAGTAAGCTTCACCAAGTTTGTGTGCTCATATAGTCCTAACTTGGAGTGAAAATAGCACAATAAAAAACTAAAATTAATTCAGTTTTATTTCATCATTTCTTTGTGAAACAGTACAAAAAGTAGTGGTTTTGAGGGACTGAAGATAATTTTCTGAGAATATCGAGATTAAGGATTTAGTCTTTTGTATGGCATGGAATGTGATAATATCCATGTGAAGGAACACCTATCTTTATGAGGCATATATGAAATCTTACCAATGCCTGTTTGTTTTCAGAGGTTGTTTTGCTTTAGAACTGTGGCATGAAGAGTTAGGAGTTCTGTGTATGTTTCTAAAGATTGTTTGTATTTATGATGTCAGAGTCTTTTTGATTATTTTCTAGCAACATGTCTCAAATTTTAATTTAATTTTATGCTTGACTTTTTTAGGATTATCCCTCCATTGCTCATCTGGTACAGAAACTTAGTGAGAACAATATTCAGACAATCTTTGCTGTTACTGAAGAGTTTCAGGCAGTCTATAAGGTAAATAAATTACTCTGAAGTCATTAAAATTGACTTACTTGAAATTAAAGTAATTGTGGAAGTAAGTGATCATGGAAGTAATATTTTGCTACCCACACACTTTATTATTAAACTTTTTTTTATTTCTTCAAATCAAAACTGACTCTCTGTGTAATTTCCAGTGAGAAAGTGCCTCTTCTCCTTGCTACTCTTTATAGGTATGAGTGAGTGGAGAACACATTTGCAGTTCTAATTTTTGTGGCCGTTTTTACATCAAAATAGCTGAGGGGGGTGTGGATCCTGAATCAGGGGCCACACTTATGAAAGAACGTATTTTGTCTCTTTTGCTCTATTTATATATCTCATGTTTAAAATTAACTAAACTGCTGGATGTGATTGTGCAATAGGAAATGACTTTGTAAAGGACATGCATATTTTGCCTTCTTTTAACCTGTTTTTTTGGTTTTGGGGTTCTTTCTTAAACTGTATTCAAATTTTTGTTGGAAAATGATGCCTGCCTATTTTTAATGTATTCTAAGTGTGGTTGAAGAGAGATTGTGGTCAGCTTGTACAAGAGAAGGGCTTAGTATTCTCTTAGCAAATGCAGAGTTTGTGCCAGTAAGGCTGTGTATAACCTCAAAAATTGTGTTCATCATTGGAACACAGCTTTATTTTCTGAAGTACTTGACTAGTTAATCCACTAATGTGTTATATCACCATTTGTACTGCAGATTATAGTCTGCTTGTTAGTAAGACTGTACTTTTCCTTCTTTTTTGTCAATATTGAAAGGAACTGAAAAATCTGATACCAAAATCAGCAGTGGGAACATTGTCTTCAAATTCCAGCAATGTGATCCAGCTGATCATTGATGCATACAATGTAAGTTCAGATTTTTTGTATTAATTTTTCTTGCTCGTAAGTTTTTCAAGCAGAGACTCTAAGGTGGATTAGTTAGTGTTCTACACTATAATGACACTCCATTGCTGTAAAACCATAGTAAACATTCAGCCTCTATGGCAGCAAGAGGTTAGATGAGTAAAAAGATGCACTCCTAAAGTCATTTAAAATGGGCATTACAAGGAAAACTTACCATCCACATTTTCCCTTTCAAACAATAAAATTCACAACCAAAACCCACACAGTTTTGTCTTCAGCTTCTTCACTTTTACCTTCCTTCCAATTGTTAGCAAAAAAGGCCGTTTTGCTGGTTTTGGCCCCACAATATTTTCTTCATTGCTGCATTATGTGTAAATGAGCCTCACTTCTTTTGTGGAGGATGTGGGGTAAACAAGTGCCTCCAACAACTGTGGGAACCTGTCCTGACCTTGTAACAAGCTCAGACATGGGAAGGAGTCACCACAGAGTGACTTTGGGCAGCCCTGGGCTGGTGTTTCTCAGCACATTGGAACTTAAATAATTCCAGTGTGCCTCTGGGGTTGGTGCTTAGACTGGGCATAGTTGTATAATGTCTGTTCTTCAGCAGAACACTTCTGCAACTCCTTTTGAAGTTAGGTAATAACTGTTGTTTCAGTCCCTTTCTTCAGAGGTTATCCTGGAAAATACAAAGCTACCAAAAGGAGTGACAATCAGTTACAAGTCTTTCTGCAAGAATGGTGTGAATGACACACAAGAGGATGGAAGGAAGTGTTCTAACATTTCAATTGGAGATGAGGTAACTCAGAGTATATATGCTGCTGCTCAAATACAAAATGCACTTAAAATGTCCGACACAGCATTTCTTTTTAATAGTACAGACAAAACTCCTTGTAGTAGCATAACGCTCCTTTTTTTTTCTTTTCTTTTTTCCAGGTTAGATTTGAGATTAATATAACAGCTAATGAATGTCCAAAGAAGGAACAAAATGAAACAATTAAAATTAAGCCACTGGGATTCACTGAAGAAGTTGAAATTAATCTCCAGTTCATCTGTGAGTGTCAGTGTCAGAGTGAAGGAGAACCTAATAGTCCGGCCTGCCATGCAGGAAATGGAACATTTGAATGTGGTGCCTGCAGGTAAATAAATACGCATTTTCTTTATTTTTGCAAAAGAGAAATAAGAGCAAGATCTTTGTTTCCTTAATTAGGGTTTACTTGGGTTCTCTAGTTGTTTTTTTTTTAAAGAACAAGAACTGCTGTTAATGCCTCTTTCTTTTAAGATACTCTGAAATACTGCCATATTTCTGCAAATAATCCCTATGCTTAAATATTGATCATTAGATCAGCACTGTTTTATGAGTCAGAATTCAAATTTGGCCCCGGGTCAGTATTTTAAAAGATGTAGATCAGTTTTTGGTGTTCCTTTTTAAATCAAGAGAACACATTTTCCCATCTATGTGTAGAAAAACTTCTTATACTTGGTGTCACTGTCACTGGTGTCCACTTGGCTTGTGGGTAGGCACAGACTTAATTTCTAAATGCTGCAGCTTCCCAATGATCTGTTGTCTCTGGTGCACACCATGTAATGGTCTGTCGATCACTGGTGGGAACAAGAGCAACCTCCATTTACTCATCTATATCTTACCCTTGATGATAAGAAGTGCTGATTCCTGATGATCTCAGTTTGGCAGCTCTGAAGATCATCTACTCTCCTTCCTTATTGCTGTTCATAGGAAACCTTTTCATTGAAATACAACAGCAGCTACAGGGAACAGTTGTTGTCAATTGAGAAATAATTATTCTGTCACATGAGAGAGGGATTAATAATGATTATATGACAGTTTAGTTAGAGGGAGTGACACATAGTCTCTCACCTGGAATTTCAGATAAGATAATCAGCATAAAAGCAACTTAGTCCGGTTTGCTCCAGTGCCTCAAGAACTGCTACATAGGTGTCTGCTGGAAACCTCGTTTGAAGATTAAGTTGGAACATCCCTTGAGAGAGTAGTCACTTTTAGTGCTGTTCTTTGTGCTATTCTTGTGGCCTTTTTTTTTTTGTTGTTTTTTGTGACTTTCAATGAAGGTTACATTTTCAGTCATGCTTTTACCTTGCAGATGTAATGAAGGACGTATTGGAAGACTATGTGAATGTAGCACAGATGAAGTAAATAGTGAGGATATGGATGCTTACTGCAGGAGGGAGAACAGCACAGAAATCTGCAGTAACAATGGAGAATGCATTTGTGGACAATGTGTGTGCAAGAAAAGGGAGAACACCAATGAGGTGTATTCTGGCAAATACTGTGAATGTGACAACTTCAACTGTGATCGATCAAATGGTTTAATCTGTGGAGGTGAGAGATGATTCAGCTTTCTGCAGGCAAAGCTGGTCAGCAGTTCACAAGTCTGTCTTCTCTACCCAGCAGAGTAGGGATACTTAGCTAAAAAATCAAAGCCACTTGATAACAGAAATGAGAATACTCACAGATTTATGATTACAAACACTTGTCTGTTAATAAAACAGCCCTCTGAACACGTAGTCTGTTACTGCACATTTCACCTTCCTTCAGTCACAGCTCCAAGAAGGGCATAAAGTGAACTTGACTTCTGCTGTTTATTACAGAATTACCCTCAGGTATTTCAGTAAAGAAGGCTGAGACAGCTGTCCTGAGATTGTAATGTTGTACTGGCTCAGTGTAAGCGCTGTGTCAATAGAAAGAGAGAATGCCCTCAGCTTACTTGTAATAGTGAGTGCTTGACTTTGGTGCTTGACAGGATACCAGTGAACTACTTGACACTGTTCTGAAAGGTAAGTGAAGACTAGAATGGGCAAGATCCAGAAAAACATCTTAAGCACTTCAAGCAAGACTTTGATGATAGTTAATTTCTGAAATCAAAAGCAATTTAAAAAACCATTCAGCAGCCAGTGTCTAAATTATTTTGCTGCTTTGCATGTGGAAGTATCTGGTAGGAGTATAACAATTACCTCAGTGTTGTTTGTGCTGCAAAAATAAAACAGAGATGCCACTAAGCTCTAACTGAGTGATGAGAGTACCTCATTTGTCTGATTTGCTCAGCATCCACTATTGCTCTGCAGAGGATGGCAGCAGAGGTGGTGATGTTCCAGAATACACGGTGACAGGAAAGTGTTGACTGAAACACTTCATTCATTGAAGAAGGAGGGGTGTAGCCAAAGACCTTTCCTTGTCATCCAGATCAGTATAAAGGCATCTTGTTGCTTGTGCAGAGAGTCTAAGGAGCATGAGTTGGGTTGGGTGTGTGAGGTACAGAGGCTGAACATTGGTGTCCTGTGGAGCCAAAGCCATTTCATTTTTCTATGTTTTGAACACTCAGTGCACTCCTCGTCTTTTTAAGTCTTGCTTTATACGTTTGTGTAGTGATAGATATGAAGATAGGAGCAGTGAATTTATCTGTAGCGGTCTATATCCATCCATATTTTCATATAGCAGTCAATGCATACAAGATTGTGAACTGAAGCAGTGCTGTCATGCTTCTCCACCCAGGGGATATGGTCATCACATTATACTATTCTTAATCTGATATTTCTGAGTCTTGTTATTTTGTTAATGAAGAGAAATCTAGATGTATAGGAGAATAGGAAAAGGGGACAAATGCCTGCAAGTAGTCTTTCAAGGAGCTAAAATTTATTTTGTGGCTCTTAATTCACTCTTCATTATCTCTCCATGGTTTCTTTTTCTTTTATCTACCCTGAGGTGGTGAAGATTTATTTCTCACTTTCACAGGTGTTTTTCTATTAGACTTGATTTCATTGCAATACCTTTCACTGCACAGGAAACGGGATCTGCAAGTGCAGAGTGTGCGAGTGTTTCCCCAACTTCACTGGCAGCGCCTGCGATTGTTCCTTGGATACTACACCGTGTATGGCATCTAATGGGCAGATTTGCAATGGAAGAGGAACCTGTGAATGTGGCACCTGTAACTGTACAGATCCCAAATTCCAAGGCCCCACCTGTGAAATGTGTCAGACTTGCCTCGGTGTCTGTGCAGAACACAAGTATGTACCCAGAAAACCACGACCCAGTTTCTGTGCATTTTGAGTTTGTGATATGTGAGGATTTTTAAAACAAAGCTTTTGATAGGTAAAACTTCAGCTAAGATTTTTGCTTAAAAGAAATACTACTGAAATTACCTTGACAGTCAATAACTAAACCTAGACCTGTGTGGGCCAGTGAAATTTGCATCCTTCCCTTTGGAAATCCAGGTTTTTAGAAACCTAGAGTTTTCTGCATTAAAACTTTGAAATATGTTTAGGATTAGTGGCTAAGAGGATTCCTGTGCAACTCACTTTGGGTAGAGAAAAAAACTTGGTATTTTTAGTATAAAAATCCTGTTCAATCTGCCTTTTTCAATGAATTATTCAGTGATACCCACTGTAAAGCTCATTACTAAGTTTGTTCTTTTTAACCTTTGTGTGTTCCACTGTAAGTACACTGTTCTTACAGTGCCTTCTCTGAGAGTATTCATTTCACAGGTAGAGGTGTTGAAAAAGTTCGGGGGTTTTTTCTGTCCTTGAAACCTGTGGGTCATTCAGGGAAAGAGGATTTTATGGAAAGGGCTTTTGTTAATCTCAAGGTATATAAATTTTCTGACTGGTACAACGCCATATCTTGCTTTATTCGTTTCCTAACCTTTATGGCAAAAGGATTGGTTTTCTTGGGCTTTTCCCCCTGTGTTTTCTCCATAACATTTCTTGAAATTAAATGCTAGAAATCTTCCATGAACACAATCAGAAGCACTTCTTCTGTTTTGTTCTTGCCCAGGGACTGTGTTCAGTGCAGAGCTTTCGATAAGGGGGAGAAGAAGGAGACGTGTTCCCAGGAATGCATGCACTTCAACATGACGCGCGTGGAGAGCCGCGACAAGCTGCCGCAGCCCGGCCAGCCCGACCCCCTGTCCCACTGCAAAGAGAAGGACGTGGATGACTGCTGGTTCTACTTCACTTACTCTGTCAACTCCAATGGTGAAGCCAATGTCCACGTGGTGGAGACCCCAGGTAGGAACATGATGTTGCCTCTTCCTCCTTTGTTGTTGATTTGTGCAGTCGTAGGGTGCCTCTGGTTGGTTTGGGTGAGTTAAATGCATTCAGAAAGGGGTGCCTGTTACCTGAGTGACAGTTGTGCATGTCTGAGCAGAAAAAAAAGTAGAAGAAAGTTTTAGAAAAATATGTGTGTTCCTAGATCTGGATTTTTCAAACACTTGGGCTGATAGATACAGTTTCTGTTTTTTAAAAACAAAAGGTAAATCAGATATACATATTTGTTGAAACATTTCCTGTTTGCACTTGATGTACTCTGACTTACTTTATCTTTCCTGTAGCAAGTCCTATTTAGATAAATTTTGATAATTTTTTGCTAGGCTTCTGTTATAAACATTGGTGTCTGTGAGGTTTTGTTCCTTTTTTTCTTTTCCTTTCCTTGATAATTTGAGATCAGTCTACATGAAATTATGTACTATGCTGCAAACTGCTTGAGTTTTTATGTTGAAAACCTTTGCTTTTACCTGACTGTGGTACCTTCAATATTAGATCCCAAATAATTTTGTTTAGTTAATCCCTAATAGATCAATCGTATGATAGGAAAAAAAAAGTGAGAACAATTCTATAGCTCCATCATTAATTTACCATTTATTTACCAAGAGTATTGTTAGTTTGAATCACTGGATATTGCATCTAACAGTGCAGAATTTATGGTTCTGTACATCAGCAGTTTGTGGTCTCCTGATTTTTAAAGGCCTGATAGGAAATACACACGTTAGAGATTTAGTGCTGTATTGTACAGTTGAGGCATTTTCAGAATTTATCATTTTGATGATCATGACTTAACACAATCCAGGGGCTAGTGGCTCTTAGAAATAAATACTGCTTCAATTAAGAATGTTTTAAATTCTCCACAAAAGTAGTCCATAGTATAGAGGAGGAACTTGAGCTCTCTCTCCTAGGACAAGCTATATATGCCCTATGCTTTTGGGGCCCGACTTTTTCATGTACAAACTTCTGCTGCCTTAGCTCAAAGGTGAATCAAGCCCATTGTGCACGAGGAGGCACCTTAATTTGTGCCATACAAGTGCTGAAGGACCAAGCTCTGGCCAGTAGAGGTGTGTTCTGTGGAGCAGACACTTGTTCCTTACTGGCTCCCAAGGAATTCCTGTCGGGTCCCTTCCCACTTCCCTGACTCTTGCAGAGGCAGCTATGAAGACAGGGAGTGTGGGGGAAGCTGTGTTCTATCGACAGTTGTTCTGTTGCACAGGACTTGCATTCATTTGCTTCTGACTCCTTCAGTCTGTGCACTGAGCTCTGCAAAAGCCTTTCTTCAGTTTGTGATTATTGGGCATTTTATGTTAATAGTGGAGTTGGATTTTAATTTGGAAGGTTATTATTTCTGTGTCAGCCACTTTAAATCACCTTGCATCTCATCACAGTCTACAGCTTCCTCATGAGGGTAAGAGAAGGGGCACACACTGATCTCTGTGGTGACCATGACAGGACCCAAGGGAATGGCCTGAAGTTGTGTCAGGGAAGGTTTAGGCTGGATATTAAAAAAGGTTCTTCACCCAGAGGGTGGTTGGTCACTGGAGCAGGCTCCCCAGGGAAGTGGTCAGAGCACCAGCCTGGCAGAGTTCAAGAAGTGTTTGCACAATGTTCTCAGGCACAGGGTGTGACTCTTGGGACGTCCCTGTGCAGGGACAGGAGTTGGACTCAATGATCTTTGTGGGTCCCTTCAAACTCAGGATATTCTCTTTCTGTGTGTAGGGCCTGTTCTGCTGGTTGGCATTTGTGCTGCCACAGCTTTGACTTGGAGCTCTTGCATGTTTAAATACAGTTGCTAGTTTTTTTACTCTTAATATTGTAAATAATTAGCTTAATGGGTAAGGAGTGTATAGACTTTATCTTCAGAACAGGTTGTTCTGTTGCTAAGATCAAACACAAATTAGAAGGATAAAAATAAGCTGGAATGTTACAGGATGTACATATTCCAAAAATTCTGTTATTTGAAAGAAAAGTAGTATTGGCATATCTGATATTCAAAATACTGGCTTCAGTACAAAATCAAACATTAACAGCTTCTGGATATGCATTACCTTTACCATTTTGTAAAATCATGGTTCCCTTGCTTTGTTCCCCAGAGTGCCCCAGTGGTCCTGACATCATTCCCATTGTAGCCGGTGTGGTTGCTGGAATTGTTCTTATTGGACTTGCATTATTATTGATTTGGAAACTACTCATGATCATTCATGACAGAAGAGAATTTGCTAAATTTGAAAAGGAGAAGATGAATGCCAAGTGGGATACGGTGAGTCAAGAAGCTCTTCTGTGCATAAAAGCTGCAGTAGCAGAGGAAAAAAAGAAGATTTTTGTTCATGTGCTTTAAAGTGTTTCAGATTATAACCAGTCCTCTTGGAGAGGTGTTTCTTGAGGCAGAAAAGAGAATAGTAACTCAGGTTTAAATAACATTTCAGAGAGGAAATGTGATGGTGACAGAACAGTTCAGCTTTGCAGTTCTACCACGCTTTACAGCCTATGATTAAAACGTTTATTACAAGGATGAGTCATTTCTGTAGAAAGCGAAGAAGAAAATTTTGCACTGATTGAGGAAATCTTGTAAATACTCACACAGGGTTAGTTGGGAGACTTCCATAAAGTCACAAAATCATGGCTGGTGCTGGTTTGTTGAAATCTTCCCAGCTCTTTGTCAACAGAGAAGTGTGCAAGGAAAGCAAGCCTGTGGTCTATGGCTTCCATAGACTGCAAAATCGCTGCCTCTCTGCTAATCAAGAGCCCCTTCACCACAGTTCTGTAGAAGTCAACACCCCCATGTGCTTGATGAGAAAACATCTTTTTGAAAAATTGTCCTAGGAAGCCTTTTGGTTTTATTTAAGAAAATTGATTAATTTCGTACTGGGGGGAAAAAAATTACTGACGTTTTATTTTATATATAGCATGCTTCTTTTTCAGTGATAGTTGAGAATGTTGCTTTTTTTTTCCTGTTGAATTATTCGACATTGACCATTTCTTTTACTTCAGCAAGAAAATCCAATATACAAGAGCCCTATTAACAATTTCAAGAATCCAAACTATGGACGTAAAGCTGGTCTCTAAGTCTCAGTTTGTATCTCCTTTCATTTTCTTTCCTTTTTTCTCCCTGTGCACGTCACTTCAAACTCACTGTGTGTCACAGTCCGTTAAGCACAGTTTGAGTCTTGCTCAGTGTATCTTACTTCTGCTTTGATTGTGGGGTTTTCAAGAATGCAGCTTGAACATTTTTAACTGGTTTTGACAGCAAGATTGCTTACTTACTAATACTGTCAGTACTGGCTTAAACTATTGTACAAGTGATTTTTTAGGCTATTTTTCTAGATGTGTGGATACGTAATAGAGCAGCTCCTAGGATTGAAGAATATTTTTTGATTGTAGAGAGACACACAGGGGATGTTTTGTCTTCTAGTTCTTCAAATCAGCAGTCCGTTTGCTTAAAATCAATATTTTTGCTAAACTAGATTAGATATTCATAAATATCCCAGCCTATAAATATCCCTGTTTTTATTGGAATAGCTCTGTGAACATGCAGAGTAGCGTTACTTTTTGTCAACTGCTTTGGCTTCTTAACCTAGTATAGACCTAGTCTGTAATTATGGTATGAAATGCATATACTCTACTAATTTTATAATTAAATATGCACCTTATTTTTTTCATCCTTATTTCTATTGAAACTGGCACTATCACAGTCCTTGTATCCTTGCCAGCGTTAGGCTGTCCATAGATATGGAACATTAATAGGACAGGAGGAAATATCCTTGTCCCCTGTACATGCATTTTTCACTCAGTTTCTTATTCCCTCCTAAACTCAGCCTGAGCACCTCATTTGATTGGAGCTGCTGAGTTCAAGTTCTCTTCACAGCCAACACCCCAAAGTAACAGCAGTGTCCAGGAGAGGAAGTCAGTGAAGCACAAGGGATGAGTTGATGCTTTCTGCAGACTCCCAGATTGCCCTTCCATGAGTGCTGGAGGTGTTCTCCTTCCCTGGGACCCCCAGCTGCTGGGGAAGGGAGGCTGACATGGGGAATGGATGTCAGAAGAGCTCTAAGAGAAAGTAGTGCAGAGATGAGACTAGAGGGAGAGGAGTGAAGAAGTTGTGAAGGCAGCACATCCATTAAACATCCATGGAGTTTTTTCCAGAAGCCAGTGGAAGGGAAGGGTCTATATCTCTAATGTTATAGTTTCTGCTGTCTCCCTTTTTCAGTGTTGCATTCGAAAGCTTTTGTAAAGGAAAAATAAAGGGAGAAAGCAGAAACTGGGAATATTTAAGCTCTTACTGTGACAACAGTTCCAAATACTTAGTGTAGCATTTCAAGCCCTTCCTGGTGAAGTACACTTTCCTTTTCCTTTCAGAATCATTTCACTTTGCAATGTGTCCAAAATGGATTGTAAACAACATTCCTTTTGCCTGCTACATCAACTACATTCACCTCCTTTTCATTTTTCTTCCCAGAGCCAATTATTCTGGGGAGGAAATTGAGTTTTTGGTCCTTTCTAACACTTCACATGCTCCATCTGGTTAAGTCTGTGTTACCTGTTCTTCTGGCATTCACTTAATTGTGTACTTTCTGTGGCATGCAGGACAAGCACCTAACAAACCATACGGTGTGTAACTTCCATTCTGTGCTCTTGTTCTCTACCCTGTGACTCTTCAGGATGTAATGTTTGGTGCTGCCATTTCTCCTCAAAATGTATTTCCTGCAAAAAGCTTTCCTCTGGTGTAAATGGAGAGATTGACTTCTGCCTTTTTGGTTCACTCAGATATGAAGGTTAAAAGTGTGAAAGGGTGTGGTTTGGGTTTTTTTAAACATGACTTTATAATTTTTGATATTCATAGACATATTAGAAGTCTAAGGAGAAAGGGAGGTGGATTTATTCTAATGGACCACTGGAAAGGAGGAGGTCAGAATTGTCAAAGTAGGTGAGCCATGAAATGTTAAACAAGTTCCTGCTTTTCCCTATGGATAAGATTTTCTGGTGGTTTTACATTATTGCCATAGCCTCTCATTTAGATGAAGAGTTGTCTTGTAATACCAAGGCAGGAAAGTCATCTGAAATCCCATTATATGAAAATCACACTGTAGTAGATTCCCTCCAGGTGTGTGCATACACACATTAACTTCGTGCAGTTTGTGTGACCCTTCCCCATCCCACAGCCGTCATCCACACACGGGCTGGGGCTCTGTGGTGAGGGAACTGCAGCACCTGGAGTTTGCCATGGACCAGGTACTCAGGTATTTCCCTGGTCCTGGTCCATGGTGGCGCAGATGATGCCACAGCATCCCAGTGCTCAGTGCTCAAGGCAGCTGGGTCAAACAGAGTTCTGTTTGCCCAGGTTCTACCACAATCAGCCATAAAAGCTTTGGTGCAATCGTGCTTGTAACAAGTCTAAGGATAAATTTCTTCTGGACTAAAAAGCTGCATGACAAATTTAAAAATACAGAGCTGCTATCTGTAGTGAATGCCATTACCACCTGCATGGGGATAGATTGTGCATTGCTAAGCATTTCCAAATTCAGTCATCTTGAATTTCACAAGTGATGAACACATTTGTATTAGACACTAATAATAAAATTTAAGAAATTTAAGTCTGTAGTAATTTGGTTAGCCTTATTAGCAGCTACTGGTTAAAATGAAAAAAAAACCCACAAACAATTCAAAGTGCTCAAAATCACAGGGACTTGTTCTTCTCCTGAGTTGGCTTTTTATGCCTGCGACTTGCTGAATGATGGAGGTGCTCTGGGTGTGGGAGCAGAGATGCCGTGTTTTCAATCCCTTTCCTGTGAATTGCTGCGTTCAGTGAGCACTGGTTTGTGGCCCAGGGACGGATGGACGGACGGACGGACGGATGGATGGACGGATGGGGCTGGCGGCGCCCTCTGGCGGCCGCCCGGGCACCGAGCCGGCGCTCCTGAGAAGCAGCGCTGGGACAGCAGCGGGGGCTGGAACAGTCGCTGCCAGCTCTTGAACAACATTGAGCTTTAACTCTGGTTCTTACAGTGACTTAGGCCTATGGAGGCAATTTCAGTGACTGTTGAAGCACTGAGCCCCTGCAGCAAAAGGAATAAGAAGGTTAATTGAACACAGAAATATTCTGTGTAATAGTTTCGTCTTTATGTGACAGTGGACTGAACTGTTGTCCTCTGAACACCCCAGTCTAGTTCAAAATGAATATTGTTGCAAGAACATAGCCCTTTATTCTTGGTTTAAGGTACTTTTTAAAAGTACCTCCATCTTTATTTTGCTCAGTATTTCACTGAGTCTTGTATGTAGTTACTGTTTGTCAAGTTCAATTTTGGTTTAAGTGTGCATGGAGTTTTCAGTTGTAGGGGCATGTGGCAAATGTGTTTTCCCTAATTCTGCATGCTTAAACCAGTGTATTCTCTGCAGTGCCATGAAGAAAAGGGAGCATTTAAAATCATACTATTTGTCTAAGACATCAAGTTTGGAATCCCGTGTTTTAAGTGGCCAATTAAAAGACTGAAATGCTTCTAATGTCTGCAAATATATTCCCTCTGCCAGCTGTGAGGGGCCCTGAACGAGGGGAGCATCATGCTGGATTAGTGGATATTTGTTTTAATGAAGAGCTGTCTGCAGGAGACCCTGCCAAGGCAGGCCCAAGGGGTGTGGCTGGAGCAGCCAGGGCTTCGCCAGAAGAGAGCAGGGAAGGAACCTGCAGATCCATCAGGTGCCTGTGTTGCAATTATAGGCAGTAGAGCCTCAGGAGCCATTTAGCTGATCAAATGTCAGGTTGGGTTAAGCTGAAGAGTTGTGAATATTGACTAAATCTCCATTATTTGTTAATGGGAACTGAGACACTGACCTGACCTGGGGAGACAGCTAGTCAAGTGCTTTATCCAGTGACCTAAATCCCACTGTGTGCTTCCGAGAAGTGCAAGTACAAGGGAAGGCAGGACAGAGTTTCAATGTCCTTATAGGGCTTATGCTAAATCAGGAGCATGAAAACTTCAATTCTGACTTCTCTTTAAAAAGCAGTGTAGTAGAAAACTTGCAATCTTGTTATTCAAATGATATATTAAGCCTGATTTCAGGTTCAAATTAGTTGTATGAGTAGCACCTAGCAAATTTCCAAGTTTTAGGCCTTGCCTTTAGACCCATTCCAAGGCTGTCTGGTAGAATTTATCTTTCTTTTACAACTAGAAGATGTGAGTGTATACCCCCTGTATGTGCTGGGAGAGTCTGTTCTGTAAAATGTTGGAGGTTAACAGCACAGCTATTACATAATGCCTTGCCATAGAGGAGCTGCACAATAACTTCTACTCTGCGTATGATGCAGCCTCTTGTGCTTACAGGCTTCCTCTGCATCACAAACTTTATTGGTTTATATTTATATTTTTAAGAATTCTCCATTAAAACTTGTCAAGGAAATAAGCAATGTGCATTGCCAAGAACTTTGAGGCATAAAGAGATACTTCAGTACCAGATTAAATCCCTCATCCCTGCATGTTTTTCCCATTTCATTTGATTGTTACTATTGCAGACCTTTTGCTAAAAATACTGGGGAAGGTCATAATTTTGCATTGATTAATTAGTGTGTCTGAGAACTAGCCACATCACATGATTGTCCATGATTTGAAATTGAAAAAAACCCAACCAAATGTTACTCCTCATCCCTTCCCAGACCAGTAGGTGATACACTTCTAATGAAGAAAGCATTTGCCTGGGAACTGATAGAAGGGGAAAGGGACTTTTTCTGTTCCACTGTATTTGTGAAGCACAGCCAGCACTGAACACCCAGCTCCTCCTTCACCTCTGTCCAGGTGACATTGACCCAGATCTTGAGAAGACTGAACAGAGAGCTTTGACTTCCATTGTCTGGCAATCCAGGTTCTGCCTGGACAGATCTCTTGGATCTAGGCAAGATTGGATGTGCCTCCTTGCTCTTTGCATGCTAGAGAAGCTGGCTGTGAGGAGAAAGACCCTTTTTCTGGGAAAGGAGCCATGAGAGCAGCTGCAGGGTCTCCCTCAGCAGCAGCCTCTGTTGTTGGGGTAGAGCAGTTACTCATCCTGTGCTGGGCCTTGCAAACAGAAGGCAGCAAACTTCCCAGGAGCCATGATGAGAAAATTTCACACCAAGTGAAGTTCTTGCTTGCCTTTGGCACATTCTGTGGTATTCCAAGCTGTTTTTCCAGGTTTATGACCCTGAAAAATAGACACCTGGTATTTGTGCATCCTTCAATTGAGTGTAGGAAAAATTGGTTTAACCTGAAATATTGTAAATGGAGTTGAGTTAATGTGGTTGTACAGCCATCTCAGATTGGGGTGGGGGAACTCTGAGGGGACAGAGATTCCCTCACTGCTGCTGAAGGGCAGATCCAGCCCTGGCCAGGGCAGCACTTGAACTGACATCCTCACTGATCTCAGTTTTCTCAGGAATCAGCTGTGTGTGCACAGAGAGCTCCATGCTGGCTGACAGCATTCATTTAGGTTGAGGTTCAGGCTGTGCTAAGAGCTCAGAGTTGCAGCTCCAGGCCCTTCTAGGAGTGGTCCTTTCTCCTGTGAAGATTTATCTGTTAATTTTGAGTTCAAGCTGTTCATCTAAGGTGTGCAAGGATGTCATAAATGAAGTAAGATGTACTGAGATAGAAGGAAACCAGGGGGGAAAGGAAGCTTAAAATAAGCTTCATTTAGGGGGTTTTAAATCTCAGCAAGAGAAATGTAAGCAATTGTTCTGTAGGCTTGTCTCATATCAGTAGAAATAATTGTTTCATTACAGCATCTGCACCAGTACAAAAGTTTCTTTGTTTTATCTGTACGTTTTGCTCTTATGGGGGTTGGGGAGACCTGCAGGAATAAAATGAGAGTGACAAGTACTGAATGTTCACTGTAAATATTGACTGTGTATTAGCAAAATACTAGCAGCCTTTCCGTGTTGTTTCTAGAATTCAATTGCAATGGAAGATAAGCTGTTTAAATGTTTATTATAGCAGAATGGGGTCTGTGGTCAGTCCTGGTGTCAAACGTTGTTTACAATTCTGTTCTCTATAAAATGCCCTGGGCTGCAGGGCCCTGGGTGATGCCTCAGCCCCGAGGTTCAGCTGCCTCCAAGGAATTCTGTGGTGCAAATGAAACAGGATCCTGCTAACCCTCTGCTTTATTTATTAGCTGTGCATGCCTTTGTTCAAGTTACTAGAAGGAAAACTAGTTTGACTTAAGCTGTTTGTGTGTACAAACAAAGCATTAATGGGTAATTTCTTATGCTAATTTTTATGCTTCTTGCAAACACGTTTTTTTTTCCTATCTGTAAATGTTAATATCTTTTTTTTTTTCTTTTTCTAGGGTGAAAATCCTATTTACAAGAGTGCAGTGACGACTGTGGTCAATCCTAAATATGAGGGAAAATGAACACTGCTTGTATAACTTCACAACACTGTATGCAGTATAGCAACTTTTGTAGTCACAATAAGATAGATTTAGGGCAAGCTGCAGTGATTTTACTAATGAATTACATATAGTTTTGTTTTCCTGTCTGAAAATAAACCATATGTAATTTTTTTTTAATTTTTTTTTCTTTTTTTTTTTTTTTTTTTTTTTTTTTTTTGCAAATAAGAGTAATTGGTGCCAGAAGTTGGACAAAAAAAAACTTGAGACTGTGTAGCATAGTCAGCCCAGGTCACATGGTGCCTTTTTGACCTTTCCCATTCCCATTTTGTGAAACCAGGTCTTGTGCAGGGCATGGTGCTGCATGGCAGGACTGGGAGGGAAGGGGTTAAAGCAATCAGCATGAGGGCTCTGCCTAGCCATTTAGTATTAAACTTTTTAGCTTTACAGGGAAATCAGGGCTTGAGTTTGCAGATGTAATTAAACTCATGTAGCATGGAGCTGGTGGTTAATTGGTCTTTGACTTGCTAGAGGAATGATTAAGTATTTGGTAAGTTGAGTAAGCTGGAGGGGAGCAGTGTACAAGACTGAAAAGCGTGTGCATACTTATCTTTGATTTTCAAGTTGCATATTGCCAGGTTATGGTTAAAATGAAAAGTTTTGAGAAGAATGTTAAGAAGGAAAAAATAGCTTTAAAACACGTGCCATTACTGAAGAAGTTGCTGACTGGTAACTTACTTAGTTTTTCTTTGTAAATTCAAGCCCTGGGTGGCAGTATCATGAAGTACCTTACCAAGACATCCTCAGATCACCTAAGGGCCTTAGTGATGCTGTGTCTTTAGTCTGTAATGTTTCTTTGCTTTCAAGCCTGGTGCTTTGTCACCATCTAATCTTTTTAACGTATTTGGTTGCAATTCTTTTTGTAATATTTTTGTATCAACACAAGCTTTTTTTTCCTTTTTTTTTTTTTTGAGCAGTCTTAGCTGTAAATTTGCCTTCACCTACCCCCTAGCTAAGATTGCATAGTTTGTCATGTGAAGAGTCACACATCATTCTTGACCTGTGCCATGTATATTTGCCTGACCATTCAAACTGCATCATAGTCATATTCTTGTTTTAAGTGCCTTTTTATTTTAACAGATGTTCACTTTTTACAGTGCTATTACTGAAGTTATTTATTAAATAAAAGTACCTTAAAATACTTGATCTTGTAGAAGTTGTTACTATTCAACAAACCTGAGAATTGCATCTCTGCAAGGTAATAATTGTAATGATACCAAATATGCCCTGAAAGGAGTTAATGTCACACAGGAAGCTGACCTTTAGGAACACTGAGCCCTATACAGTATTACCAGTGCTCCCAAATGAGGCCAATATTTAATTACATGTGCATTAACCTGGTTGTGTGCACTCTTTATGTTATATATTCTGTACTTTCCTTAACAAGTCTGGTTTCAAAATGCTTTTGTGGATTGATAGGCTGCTTTTCCACAAGATGCTGAAGGCTTTGAATGTAAGTGGCCCATTAAGAGAGCTTTTCTAAACCCTTGTCTGAACTGGGTTTCCAGTAGAGGCTTCCAGGCAGATGGAAGCTGCTTAATATCTCCAAGTGAACAGTTGCTTAAATGAGAGAGAGCAGCTGCCATCCTACAGGATCAGATTCAAGATAAGTGTCACAGATTGTGGGATTTGCTTTAACCAGGATTGGATGATGCAGCTGAGAGAGAAGATGTAGTTCAAATAGGATAAAATCTAGATGCTGGGAGCCAGGAGTAGTTGTGAATCCTCCTTGGTTTGTAAACAGTGTCCTCAGGTACTTACCTGAATTCTGCCAGTTGACAGAGCAGTGAATTCTTACACTCAGTAGCAGTGCATCAACCCAGAAGACTGATCCCACACAAGCCACATGTAAGGTCCCAGCAGTTTATCTGTTTTAAAATAATTACAGTTAATATAGCCATAGTCTTACTATCCTTAATCCATCCATCTCCTCTACTCTTGTCTAGTAACTAAGGAGCTAAGCTAGAATTGTTTTATGGCAGTTGTAATAATCAGGGGTTCTTATCCTGGGTAGAAACTAAAAGACAAAAATACAAGTCAGCTAAAGAAACTAATTCTCTGTAATCATGTGGCTCATTGATTAACTAATTTTGCAATAGTATGTTGAGCCTCCTACCTTAAAACTACCTTTAAGTCTGCTTGGAAAGTAGTCTAAGCACAGTCTTGAGCACCTACACATGAGGAGTCTGGACTGTTAAATTGATGCTCTGGGGATGCTGATGGGTTTGTTCCTTTTCTGCAAAAGCTACAATATGTTTTCTTTTCCATAACAAGTAAAAACTCATTCTCAGAGGAACACAGTGTGAGTAGGATAAAAAGGAGAAGCTTTTAGTTAAGTAAAATACTGATGAAGTAGAGATGGTGAATATGTTCTAGCTACACACTTCTACTATTTAGAGGATGTTTTTCAAGCACTTCTGATTTTCTTTTTGAAAACTCAGTTGCTGCCAAAGCATTTATCTAGCAGAAAGAAAATATTTATTAGCAGCTGTGAATCCAACTATCAGAACACAGATTGCTGCAACATAACTCCAGTGAATGTTCGTTAATGATAATAAATACATTAACCCCATCTGAATAAAATGGATAAATTGCAGATAGGAAAAAACACTCTGGACGTAATTTCAAAGTACTTGGGCATGTTTTTAATGAGGATGCTGACATAGCATAGTATCAGATAGTATCAGAAACTCTAGAAATATGACAATTGTTAGTCAAACTATACACTATAGTAATGCCTAATTGCAAAATGGGAAAATAAAATTAATTCAAGGAGGTAACTATATGTTTGAATGGAGCCACCAAATTTTTCTTGGGCACCAGAGAACCTGTTCAAGGAAGATTTTAGGATTACACAAAGGGAAGGCTGGATTAAAAAGCCAGTAAAAGTAGCTGATCAAAGATGTCCTTGAAAAAGCTGAAAATATAAAAGAAACTTAAACATTAGAAGTATGCTAAAGAGGATTTAGTTCCTCATGAAAGGCACAAGAAATAATAAATAGACTGTAAAAATAAGTCTGACACCGAGATTAAGGACAGTTGGAATAAAGAAATGGCAGAATATGTAAACTCATTCTTTGCTTATATATTTCTTAGGGAAGAGTTTCATGAGACAGCCAACCTAACATTCCCCAGCAGAGGGCAAATACCAGAGAAATGATTCAAAATATTCTAGAGAGGAATCAACAGAAGGAATAGCAGCCAAGTACCAAAAGCCAATGGTAATCATTTGAGAAGGCTTAAAGAACTCAAGGATGAGTGCCTGGTCTCATTGCCATATGAATGGGAAATGGCTAGCATACATGGTCTCAATTTTTAAGAGGCTTTCTGGGACTTAAAATTTAAAAACAAGAGTTACCCAGATGTTTCTACCACTGGTAGGAATTATAAGTGGACACAGGGATAAGTGGGATGTGCACTTTGAGGGAATGAGCGACGTGCAGAGATCATTTCATACGACTGGACTTCCAGAGCCTTCTAACAATGCTTTGCATCAAGACCATTGCAGAAACTTCTGGGGGATGTGAAGAAAGTCTTCAAAAGAATAAATAGCTATTAAGGCAGAAGGCTAAAGAGCGCAGCATAGGAACTCTGTGTTCTCTGAGAGGCGCCATGGCTGAGTTTTCCAGCTGCTGGCAGCTCCCCCTCAGTTCAGTCCCAGACACCACTGCCACCTTTGCTTTGGGGGCACTGAGTCACTGCCTGGTCCTTGTGTTGTCACCAGGGCCAGCAAAGTCCTTCTGCAGGGCTGCTTTCCACACACTGGGCCCCAGGGTGTGCCGCTGCTCGGGGTTGTTCCTCCCCAGGGGCCGGTCTTGGCACTTCCCTTCATTGAATGTCAAAAGGTTTCTTCCATTCCCATTCTGCCAGGTCCCCCTGCAGCCCCAGCCCTGCAGGGAGCCAGCCACTCCTCCCAGTTTTGTTCATCTCTGGAGGTGCTGAGGGTGTGCTCCATCCTTCAGGCCGTTCTAGGGGATGCTGAACTGGGAGGCAGCCAGTGTCAAGCCCTTGCATCCCCCACCGGTGGCTGCCTCCAGATTTGTGCCACCAATCACTGCCCCCTCAGCCCTGGCATTTCAGGCAGTTTTCAACCCACCTCACTGCCCTCCTGTCTGCCCTAAACTACATCACCCTGTCTGCAATGATGCTGTGGCAGACAGCGTCAAAAGCTTTACTGAGGGGGAGATAACATCCTCTGCTGTCCCCTGGGAAAACCAAATCCATCCATTTAAACCAGGGCACAAATCAGTCATTCCCTGTGTGTATTCAGGGACCGTCCCTGAACTACGGGGTACCTACTCAGGAAATTGGATACAGGCCATCACTTTAATGCTCAGTAACAGTCAATAAAACACACAGCATAAGTAGGGATTACTAAAAAAAGTAAAAAGCAAAAGAGAAAACTAATTTTTTAAAGAAAAAACTGGTGTGACTAAATCTTGAGTGTCACTTCAGTTTCAGCCTTCTCAACAAGATAAAGTATAATGAGAAAAGATACAGAGGAGGATAACATAACAAAAGTTGCACACCAGTTTCTGCACAGGGAATTACAAAATACAGAGGGGTTTTCAGCCTGGAAAAGACAACAAGGACTTACTGTCACTATGGCAGTGGAGAAGGCAAATAGGGGAAGACCAAAGAGTTATCAGACAAAAACAGCCCCAATAAATAAATCTAAGATACATCTTCCCATAACCCATAAGCTGTAAAAGATTTTGACCTACTAAAATGAGCAGATAAAGTCACAAAAGAGGAATTCATCATGGGATATTAGCTACAGAACCTTGCAAATATTGCTGACCTTGAAATTGGAGATTATGCTGGGAAGAATCAATTTTTTTTTCTCTGCACATTTCCACGTGAGCACAGATGGAGAGGGGGCACTGGATTATATGAACCCTTGAACTGGCCCTGGAAGGTCAGAAACCTTTATGTTCTTTGGTATTTACCATTCACGTCCCAGCGCTGGCCCGCTGCAAGAGCCCCAGCTTCTTGCAGACCTTTCCAGTTTGATTGCAATCTTGTAAGCAAAAGCTTTCAGCTACCTCCTGCATTTTCTTTTCTATCACAAGAGAAATCTTTTGCAGCAATAAGTAGAAGTAAATTACATTTACTATTTTAAAATATGAATCAAAAGAAATAATGGACTTATTTCAATGAGGCTGTCTGCCCTGCTCCTTTGTGTCATGCTAATGGGCTCATCAAAACATCCCTCCCAGAACAGAAAACAACAAATTCTTTTTATTTCCAGACTCTCCACTGATGTACAACTAGAGCACTTTCCCATAAATCTCTCAGACAGCAATAGGATGTAGTGTGTATTAAGGGATCTGGGAGCTGTTGCAAAGAGACTCCTGGCAGTAAGAGACACTTCACTTTAGTTTGATACATCAGGAAAAAATATCCAGGCTGTTATCAGTACCTGATTAAGGAGACACCCCCAGCCCACTGCTTCATTTTCAATTTTTTCACATGGTGGATGAATTCTTCTACCAAAACAGAAAGTGCAGCCATTTTGAGGTAGTTTACAGATTCTGGAGCTACCAAAGCCACCTCTAACTTGGAAGCATCCAAATGCATCTTACATTTCTGCAAGAACTGGTGTTTCAGTGAAATGATCCAAGTGCCAATTCATTTAATCCCCAAACTGAATTGCGGTCATTTGCTGCTTCTGTTTGAAAAATTGTCTACAGTGAGCAAACAGAAAATACTAAAAATGAAATTTTATGTCAGTTATTTCTTTTCACTGGCATCTTCATCCATAGAGGATCCAGAGCCCTGAGCCCTCCCTGGGTGTGGGCAAGTATGATACAGTTCAGTGGCTGGAGAACTCCACAGAGTAAGAGTTTTGTTGGACTCCATTCAGAAGTGCAGTCAGAAACCTGGAAATCTTTTGGACAGTTGAAAACCAGGAAGGCATGTTATTCTGTAAATAGGTAATTATTTAACACATTCAGCTTTTGCTGGACTGTTCTCTTTGACTTGGGCACTTCAGTTTTCTATGGAACACTCTGCCTTTAGTGCCAAAGCAGGTAAGGTCTGACCTTGGCACTGAATTCAGGATCCTGCCATCATGTTTTCCTCAATTGATTCCTTTTGAGATGGAAAATTAAAATGAAAATAACCTATTTTCATTTTACATTGGTAAGGAACACACCACAAAGCTGATAAGTATTCAGCTGGAATTACTTGGCAGAACAGTTAATTCCATATTTATCTAACTTTGTAGTAAAAATATCTTTCTGTAAAACTCTACTAACTTGCAGATCTCAGCTCTGCCAGCATTATAACTGCTATTAATAAATAGGGTACCTTCAGCACTGCTCAAAAAAAAAAAAAAAGTTGATTTGCATCTTATCCTCCATAAAACAAGAGTGAGTGACATCAGCTATATTTTCTTCCCTTAGTTTTCTATTAATATTGCCCTGCTAAATGATTCTATCTGATATAAAACTGATACTGTCCCCTATATTCTTTTAAAGCAGTAGCACAACCATTGGTTTTAAAACACTTGCACAACAGTAGCTCCATTAGAGCTTCCTGGAAACTCTCCACAGTTTCAAGAATGACAATAAATTATCTGTCCAAGCAGCTCCTTGACCAGCCCATTTGTTCAGTACCTTTCCAAGACAATCCTCAGCTCACAAACAAGCACTCTGCTCATGCCCCTGCAGACTGGGGCACTACCTGTGCCCTTGTAGTACAACGTTTTGTAAGGTGCATCTTCCCATAACCACATTTTGTAGTGTAGCAGGGTTAATATTTCTTTCCTGTCATCTGAAACATCCCATCAGTTTCATTAGAGTTTAACAAAATCAGAAAATTGGACAAAAAATAGTATAAAATTTTTTTCTGAACCAAGGTTTTCCTGCTCTTGGAAAATCTTTCAAAGATTTATTACTTATTTCAGTAGTTCCCAAAGAGATATTATCAGAATTTATAGTCTATCAACAGTTTTATGCCGAAATGGTTTCTTATAACTACAATATTTTATCATCAAATTTTCATATTAAGTTCATATACTAAAATGTCACTGGCCACATAACAATTGCAGACAGTAATTAAGAGTTATATTCAGATATAAAACACGTCCTAGCCAACACCTAATCATAGCTCAGTTTTTCAGAGGCTTGCAGAAGGAAGGCAGCTGCAGCTGAGCAGAGAAGATGAACTCAGCCCATAAGGGTTCTGCATCTTCATGGAACTGCAAGGACACAAACCAGCAACGACTGCAGTGAACAGAACACAGAGGAAAAGTCCACATAAATTAGCTCTGCCTCCTGTGCCTTAGAACACTGGTCTTCAAAGGTCAAAGTTGGCTGCAACATCACAAAATTGTATTTCAAAACTCATTGAGAACTTTCAGATAAATTTGATTAATGTTAAAAATACTTCAGTACATATTTGGATCATTAACATTATTTTTTCTGTTCTATTAGTTAAGTTCTGAAATAGAAAGAAAGAGACTGAGGCATCTATCAAAAAAAGAATTTAGAATCCCCTGACTTGTCTTCCCATCTTGACAGGGCAAAAGACTCTTAAGGCTAATTATCTTTTACAGATAATTATCTGCATAGATCAGTTTAGAGTATTCACATTTCATCTGACATATTCCAAATCACACACACGTATCAATAATATGTATTTTCAGTTAAAATAAAAATGAAAAAATAAAAAATACTTTTAAGTATCCATCCTAGGACTGTCTACCAAAGCCATAATTTTACTGACTGTATGTGCAGATGAAAGCCCACAGAGGGTCTCACCCTCTGACCCCTGTGCACTTGGCTGTTCTGCTGCAGAATTCCTCACTTGCTGCAGGTCTTTCAATTTTTCTTTCAGACTTGCAGCTAAAGTTCTTCTCAGCTCGTATCCTTTCTTCCCTATAGGAAATGAGAGATATATTACTCAATTTAAAGTTTTACAAGCTTTTGTAATGTAAGGTTTTAAGTTAGAGTACTTACTGTTGAAAAGTTGTCTTTGCATTCTCATAGTAAATACAGTATACTGAAATTAGACATAGAAAATATTAATATTAAAAATATTTAAAGTGAAGGGTAAAAAAAGTCTATAAACTGAAATGTACTGTGACAAAGATATAATGCAAGTGTGTAACACCCTCTCTCTGTACAGCTTAGAGAATAAAATAAACTAATTCCTACCTGCTGAAATTTATATCTTTGATAACATTTTCCATTTATAATGACAATCTAGTATTGCAGACATAGATCAGAAGTTTATTTTCATGTATCTTTAACTAATATGCTCCTAGGTTATCAGTCTTTAAATGTTTTTTATTTAAAAATGCTAAAGTAGCTCTCAGACAACCTAAAATATCATTCCCCCATGTCAGAAGTTCAGTCATTGTCCATTTTCACTTCTGTCAAAACAGATATTCCCTTCAACTTCCTTTTCCTCACATCTCAAGGGAAAGAATTCTAAACATTCAAAATTGCTAAAAATAATTTCCATGTTTATAAAAAGCCAGTCCTGCACTCATAGTCCTGAGAGATATGAATGTCTCCATGATTCTACTCCACGGACACACATGAATAAATAATCCAGCATCAGACTGCAGCTGTGTGCTGCCATTTGTGCTGCCTCCTTGGCTGCCTGCCAGACCCAGCCTTTCCTGCAGGTCCTTCAGATTTCATTCCAAAACTGCAAGAAGCCTTCACTGGTTTGATAGCTCCTTTAGCTGGAAAACTACATTCATATTTTTCTTTAAAAATTTAATCCTAACAGATGGATCTTGAGCTTAAATTTTACTTTATGTTGGAAATAACATCCATGATAATTATTAAGCCTATACTGTGAGTGACGTTGAGAAAGAAATTTCTAAGCCATTAAAAGCTCACATTTAAACAATACCAAAATTTAAAAGTGCAGAAGGAATGGAAAACAACAGCATTTCTATTATCTTGTTAACTCTTCCCTCCTGAATGTGTTGTACTTTATATTTAAGCCCTTCAAAACACAGATTATCTTATCTTCTTGTTTTTATCACAATGCAACTGTGATTCTCATTCCAGCCTCTAGATCATAATGAATTATTTTCCCACCTTACACATTGCAATAGCAAGAAGGAATAATGGTCAGACTGTGGTGGTTTGACCCGGAAATCCGGGTCAATGGGATTTCTGGGAATGAGTCATCTTCCAAGTCCACTTTAAAAGCAAGGTGTTTGCGCAGGCACGGGCTCTTGGGACGTCGGAGGGACACAGGTCGGAGCTTCTCCCCTGCCCGGCGCTTGCTGGGCGGGGGAGGGGCGGCCACGCGGTAGGCCTGGGCCCCAGACCAAGATCGGGAGAGAGGGTACCCTGAAGGTGGAAGGGTGGAGAGATGGAGACCCCCCAAAGGAGAGAGAGAGCGAGTGTTCTGGGACCTTTGTTTTGAAATTAGATACTAGTGTGCTGCTGCGGGCTGAGAAGAGAGAGAGGGAAGCCATGTGGCCCGGCCCGGGAGAGGTAGGCCTGCCCCCCCCCCCCCCCCCCCCCAAGGGTGGAAGTAGAAGAGAGACCAGGAGCTGCTGTGAAGTTCTCCCCCCCCCCCCGGAGGGAGAGAGAGAGAGAGAGACCGAGGGAGAGAGACCGAGAGAGACCGAGCGAGATTGTTATCTTGAAACTTGATATGAGCTGCCCGCGTGCCTGTGTCTGTGGAGAAGAAGGGGGGGAGAAGGCGCTGTGAAAGAGTCCTGCCGTTTTTAGAGCCTTTTGTTTTTTTGTGGACAATGAAAGCTTACAAGGCATTACCCTGCCCCGGAAAAGGAGTTAGAGTGAGTGAGAGAAATGAGATGAGCAAGTGGAGCAAGTGAGGGAGAGTGTGGAAAAAGAGAAGCATCCTGGTGGCAAGAGATGATTGGAGTGGCTGTTGCTGGACTCTTTTTGTACAGCCATGGACAGAGCCGTGTTTCCTTGTGAGACAGAGACTGCATCCAGGGGGGCGCAATGTCTCGGAGCCAAGAAGAAGATGTAAGGATGGAGTTTACCCCTCCGCCTCAAGGGGTATATAAATATGGGGGGGACAGATGTCCCAAAAGGTGTGATTGTGTTTCTTTTTGGAATGGGACAGAACATCCTTAAAAAACAGACCCTGGGAACAGCCCTGATTTCATCCAGGCAGTGAGAGAGCCTGGAAATAAGAAAAGGCCACCATGGCCAAGCAAAAAGGACTCCTCTCCTCTTGATGAATGGAGAATTAATTGTGTACAGAGTAGTGATGGACTAATAGTTGTTGATTTGGGAAGTGTATTGTGTTAGGGAATTGAGGGGAGGAGGAGGGAGATGTTTTGTGGGGCTTTCATTTTTCCTTGTGTGTTCTTTTTTTGTTTCTTTATGTATAGTTTAGTTATTGTCTGTATAGTTTAGTTAATAAATGTTTTTTTTTTCTTTTGTTAAGTGGGAGCCTGCCTCTTTCTTATTCCTGGCCAAAAGTCTCACAGCAGACACCGGGGAGAGTGCTTTTTTTTCATGGGGCATTGGCTAGTGCCAGTGTCAAACCATGACACAGACATAGGCCTGGGGATGAGTTCCTGACTCCAATTAAACCAATGACCAGATTCCCATTACCTGTGCCCGAGTCCTGTTGTACTTTCAGGGACCTCTGACGAAGGGAGGAATGATGAATCTGACTCCATGTTCTTGGAAGGCTAATTTATTATTTTGTTATCGATATTATATTAAAGAATACTAAACTAAACTATGCTAAAGTATACAGAAAGGATACAGAGAGAAAGCTAAAAAGATACTAATGAAAACTGGTGACTCCTTCCAGAGTCCCAACACAGCTTGGCACTGATTGGCCAATGAGTGAAAGCACTCACAGCAGAAACCAAATTAAACAATCCCTGTTGGTAAACAATGTCCAAACACATTCCAACGCAGCAAAACACAGGAGAAGCAAATGAGATAATATTGCTTTCCTTTTTCTCTGAGGCTTCTCAGCTTCCCAGGAGAAGAATCCTGGACAAAGAGATTTTTCAGAAAATGTGATGGTGCCCGAACCCAGCCCCAGCCACTGAGTGAGTGCAGGGAATTACTGAGCTCAGCCTGGTGCCCCTGCCAGGGGCTGAGCTGCCCTGCCCAAGGCTGGCTCTGGAATGCTGCAGCTGGGCACAAAGCTGAGCCCAGAGCTGTGCCAGAGCCAGTCCCTTCTCCCCTGCTGGGCTCTGCTGTGGGTTTGGGTTTGCCCGGCCATGGTCCCACTGAGCTGTCCCTGCCATGGCCTTGGTCACTGCGCTCCTGCCTGAGTCACTGTGCTGGGATTGGGCTTGGCTGCTGCTGCCAACCCCATTCTTACCCTGATTCTGACCTTGACCTCAGGTTATGGCTCATCATTTTGCACTTGCCTCGTGATCTGGACTGTTTGGTGACACCAACAGCCCCAACCTGACCAGCTCAGCTTGCCTTGTCCAGCTTCTGTGGGATTGTGCCCCTGTCAGTACCTCCAACCGTCTGCTGTCATTGTCATCTCCCAGAGGGCCTCCCCATGTGGGAAAGCCTTACTCCTGCTGCTCCTTGAGATGCATAATCTCCCTGTCCTTCATCCCCATACTTCCTTTCTTTTACCTTCTTCCGATTTTTGGTGCCATTGATCATTCTTGCCTTCCTGGCATTTTACACCCACTAGACTTGAAGATGGGGTTTTTTTCACTCCAGTTCTTTTCAAGACTGTTCTTGTAGTTGATCTTTTGATGAGTATTTTTGCTCTTTCCCCACTCTCATTATTCCCCAGGGCAGTATCTACAGCCTTTTGCTCATCTTACATTATGCTCTCTCTCCAAGCAATTTCACCACCTGACACATCCTCAGTTATCATCTTCTCCATGCTGATGACTAACAAATCAAGCTCAGCATCATTACTTGTTCTTCCAGCAATATTCTCCATCTGTCCTTCTCTCAAATTATGTAATATCGAGGTTTTATCAGCTTTAACCAATCTTAAGAAAAAGAAGTATTATCTTTCTTCCCAAAAACTTGCCATACCTTTACCTTCTGCACATTCAGGTATGTGTTCTCAGGATACTTTCTAAGTTTTTTTCCTCACATTGCTTTTAGAAAATCCACATGCCATTTTGGGATCTTCATCTACTCAACATCCTACTTCTCTCTTTGTCCAACCAGAAGGGGTTTCCTTTAAGTCCTAATAAAATGCTATAAAACAACCTTTTAGAAACCCCTTCAATTTGTTCATGCAACACCCTGGCCTCAAGACTGAATCATCTGAATTCTTCCATCGGGGCCCAGTTCCCTTTGATATCAAACTTACATTCCCCAGTATTGCTTTTAAATGTCCATGTGACATAAATCTGCATGTTAAAAAAATAATGAATTGAACACTACACAAGATAAACTATATCCAATTGCCAAGTAAAAGAAATATCTGAGCTAGTTTAAAATTAGAAGCAGTGAAGTACCCCCAGTGGTACTGAGCTTCTTGGCAGGATGTATTAGATCAGACACAACTCTGTGCATTCATGGGTACTCTTCCTGTTCATCTCTATAGCTCTACAGTTCCCTCAGAACATATTTGCTCATTAAGCTTGATGCCTATTTATATTTTGTACATTCTGCCAGTATTCCCAGTCTTGTGTAATATGTTTGACAGTCTGTCATCTATGTATCATAGAAAGTGGTTTACCCTATTTAAGATCCTCTTAAAATAATTCTACTTTTCACGGCATCTCCAGTAACTTTCACAAGCATCTGTTTCTTCATCCTGAGACTGGGAGTGGCCAGAGCAGTAACATTTCTTGAATAAGTGCATGTGAGGTGGTAGAGTAAATTAAACAGGGACCTAAATAATAGAATACAGATCTCTGTATCTCTGCTGCATTTAGCAGTGCTTCTGTCTATTTAACTGCCTTCAAAAGCTCCTCTGCCTTTCAGATCTTCTGTACCTGATGACAGCTTAGCAAGTTTTACTGTGCCAAAGCTCCACTGTTTCCTTGCAAAGATAAAAGCTACTCAGAAAGATGTTCAATAGAGAAAACATCTAAACAGTGTCTGCTTTTCCTCTAGAAACTGGCACACGGTGTTTTCTGAAAAGAGTGAAGAAAACTTTCTACAACTCCTAAGAATTGGCCTTTCTGGCATTTCTTGCTGCAGGCTGTGCATCCCTGCATTTTCAGTCAGTGATGAAGGCAATGCAAGAACCAGTCCATACACAGGAATTTGGGCCCATTTTGGAAAGCACTTGCATAGCACAGAGGTCGGCAATTTCATCCTCAGATGAGAATTCTACACTTCACTGTAGCATATCTTACCTCATCCTTTACTATATCCTTACCTCATCCTTTAGCAGCCATTTCATGCAGACAGATGAGGAACTGGCACAAACTTAAGATTTTGTGGAACTGATCAGGTTTCAGTAATAGCCGGGGGGGAAAAAACCCACAAGAAGATAAGTAGCACTTCACTGGGGCAAACTGTCAGCATCCTCAGGACAGGTTTCATGTTCTCTGATCAGGACCCTACAGGAGCAGCTTTCCATTCAGCTGTTTCCAGGCCAGCTTCTGCTGCTTGTTGGATTTTACTCACTTGATTTATTGATGGCAGTATTTTGCCATCTAGTAGAAGTTCTAGTTCCTTGGGAATGGTGAAAAAAGCAAAGGTTACTTTAGAAAAACGCATAAGTTTTAATCTAGGACATAAAGTAACATATTTTTTAAAAAACTATGTTCTATATTTAATTCTATGATCATTTTGGACTATAGGATCTTATATATAAGTACATAATACATTACAGCCTTGATAATAGTGTATACTAAAGCTACTGCATACCTTCCTGCTATAATAATAATGAAGCTTTAAAACAGCTGAAGCACCACTAGTACATAACAAGATCAAAAAAGGATTAATATATATCATCTTTCTGTTATATATTTACCTAAAAACCAAGATTTTAAATTTTGCTATGTTACAAACTTATTTGCATGATGAGAATATGTTCTGAAGCAGGCAAAGCTATCTGCAGACATAAGAATCATTATTTCTTTTTACAGAAGCAAACACTCAAGGTTCAGGAGACAGGCATGAAAAAGGTTAAGAAATAAATTAATTGCCAATGCAGAATATCAGTGCAACCAAACAGTACCTTCTTTTTTTTTTCTTTTTTTTTCTTTTTTTTCAGTCTGAAAAGACTGAGAACACAGATAAATTCCAGTTGTCTTGGCTACCTATTGAACAAAATCATTTCACTAATTTTTAGAATTTTAAAAAGTACTTCTGTGGCCATATTTTTAGCCCACAAACAAGGAGCACATAAGGCTGACAGTCATTTCAGGATTGCAGCAGGAACTTTAACAGGCCAGGTGTGTCTGATTTCTCCTGCTCACCCTGCAGGTTCAAAGCATTTAGCAATTAAGGAGACATAATGTAGTCATTCAAGGAAGACTGACTGCCACAGAAGATAACTCTAATAATTCATGGAGTTACTTTGAAAGTAATCATTGTCATTGCAGGGACCCTACGTTATTGTTTGTCTGGACCTAATTTGATTATGGGCATTTTCTGCTTCTGGAGTAGACTCCTCATTTGACAGCTATTACAAAAGTATAAGCTTTACTTGTATAAATAGTCTCCATACAGCAAAAATAGTTTTAAAGGCAAAACACATTAATGCACATAAATTTTCATATAATTGTCATCATGTATTATGTTTTACAATTATTTAACATTCATATTTTCTATGTGTCAGCAGGACTGAATATCTTTTATATATAATCAGCTCAGTTGGAAACCTGCTCATTGGTATAACACATTCCCAGTGCAGCAGAGAGAAATGGTCCTTAATATTGTTAAACCACTGGGTTTGGGAAGCAAATTCCAAGGTCTCTGGTGGTTTTTGGCATAATGGCAATAGTTACAATCAGATAATCTTCTTTCTAAAGAAAAGAGAACATTCTTCTTTGACATCTACTACTTCCTTTTAAAATAGTCCATGGAAGATTTTCTTCTTCAGGTATGAAGGTTTCCAAAGTTATATTCTATAATGAAAAATTATAACATTATATGATATTGTTTACTCTTGTTACAACATTAGTCAGCTGATAAATGCTTTTATGTTAACGTATCCAGGTCCTGAGTAAACTCATTCAAACTACAAATTAATGAGCTACCTTGAAGAACTCAGAAGCAGTTAATTAATTTAATAGAACTTATTTCAAAACTGATAAATTGATTAATGTTTCCCTTCCCCCCCTTTCAAGTTTATTTATACAAATTCACATATTTTTATTCAGAAATTCAGTTCCTTCTTTACTTTATTCCATCAACTTTTTCAAGATTGAGAAGTCTGATATGAAGCCAACTAAATGCTGGCAGTTAATAACATCAAAGAAATTCTTCAATATTTGGAAAACTACAGAATATCTATTATTGTGGAGGTATTGGTGTGTATTTTGAGCTGCTGAATATGGGAACAAATGTGACAAAGAAAAGAGCTCTCACACAGTAGTGCTGGATGGGCTGTGTCATCTTCTAATGCTCAAAGGAAAACAGAGATAATAAAGGTTTGCTGCAGGTTACCACTGCTGCTTTTGAATCATATTCATTGTTTCCACATGGCTAACAATCATGGAAGTATTTTGCTCCAAAATATGTTATTGATTATATTTTAATGCTTTTAAGGGGAATTCTATAAATTTATGTTAGGTTTTTACCTCCATCCATTGTGAGATTCTTGTAGATGGCTCTGGAATCAAACACTGCAGTATAAATGTCCTGTAACAGTCCAGTGCATTCCACTACAGCCTCTGTTACTGGCATGTAGAGGAACTGATGAAGTCCAAGACAGAAATTATTTTCATGCAAAAGTCCCCAAAAGCCAAACATGCTGCGTTCAAGTGCTGAAAATTGATTTCTGAGAGGGTTATGTGGTTCACTACAGTTTAAGGAAGCAAAACTCATTAATATGTTCATACATGGGAACTAAAAATATCCAAGAGCCAATGGATTGTTTTGGAAATAGAGGAAATATTTTGTTTCACATTATAGTCTAGATTCAGTTCCTTTATGTTTGTGTTTTTCTCTCACAAAACAATGAGAAAAGTTTAAGTGAAACATTTTAATCCTGGGAGTTTCACAAAACTGAAAAATTAAAGGACAGGTAGGAAAACAAAAGAATTCCTTCTCCTGCAATCAATTTCTCAAAGTTTAAACAGCTGCAGTTCTGAAGGTTATGAACAAGATATAGTTTTCTTACTGAATTCAGCTAAGTGTCAATTGCTAACAGACAGAGAGCATTGACTCAGTAATACTGCAGTAATAAAAAATTATTAATTTCACCAGTCCAGTGTATGAGAAAATTTAATAACCTCTGTTTTCATTTGCTTCTGTTTCTTCTGGAATATTTTACTGCTATACTAAGTTCACAAAGCACACTTCAAGATTGGAATAGGCAAAATGCAATGCAAATTTGCAGGTAATGTGATGACCAGCAACTTGGAAAGTAGGACTCTACCATCTCTTACCATCTAGTTCCTTTAGACTAAAACCACCAGTAAAACACATCTTGCAGTAGTTGGACTGAACTCAGTAATTTGATCAGGTTTTCCTGTCTTGGGCTTCTGCCTATTTACAGTAAAACAAAGGGAGGGAGTTATGGCTGGTTCTTGATACTGTATTAGCCAGAATGACAAAAAAAAACCAAAAAATAGAAATGTATGACTTCTTTGGAAAATGAAAAGTATCCTATCCTGTCCCATCCCATCCTCCTTCAAAAGAACCCTTTTGTCCCCGAGAATATGAAGGAAACCTGCCTGAAGGCTGGATGAATTTAGAGTTTCCATCAGTGAAATACAAGGCTTTCTATTCAGATGGAGAGAACAGAAATCCAGCAGCCCCTGAGCACAGACATAACTCAGCACTATCATTAGAGGTGCTGTAAATTACAGTGGCATAAGGTACTTCCATGGCAGTAATACTAAAGCATTACCTATGAGAGCCTGGCAGAAATCTTACCTCTCTGTATCATAGATTTCACCTGCAGCAAGTGGATAAGAATGCTTATCTATTTTAATAAATATTTTTAATGATTTCAGGTTAAAATTATCGTATGAATCAGGCCTGTGGATGCCAGACCTGGAATGCAGAGGCAGCAGTTTTTTCTGTCTGAGATTAACTGGGGTGAATCTAATGCCTTGGGTTTATCCAGCTCACCTTCCTTCTGAATATGACCTTTTTTCTTAACCTGCCTGCTGAACCCACATGATTGCTACACTTCCTTCTCTCTGCTAATCACAATTTCCATAATTTAACATCCTTATTTGAGGTGGTGCTCCAACTTGTTCAGTTTCTTCCATTCATGCAGGACTTTTCCTTTTTTTAAAAGCTTGTTTTCCTCAATTCACTACTGCCAATTTTTGTATTAATTCATCAGTTTCAGTAATGACCTTGGAAGGTAGCACCGTTCTTTTGCCTTCACTTTTAAGTCACTTTTTTGTCCTTTCTCAGATAAACCTTCAGCATTTTTTCATTGGTGTCAGAAACACCAATGTGATCCTCTTCTCCATTTTTGTAACTAATTTTTCTTAGAAAACTTATGTCTCGAATATGACTAGATTTTGCTAAATTGCTTGTTAGACTTTGAAGCTTCCTATTAAAGTATGTATTATAAACATATTTGCATTGAAATTCTCAGGTTCACTTCAATGCATATAAGCACTTCCTAAATCCCTTTCCAGCTGAAGAATTCTTTCAATTTTAATATTGTTTAAGCTTGAAGTCAAATATACACTTAATAACTGTAGCACAGCTACAGCAAAGCACATTCAAATACAAAAGTAAAAATATAAAAAGTGGTTTCAACATTTTTAAAGCTTTTCAAATAGCATGAATTGAAAGTAGAAAAGTTGAATTAAGCTTTTATGAGAAATTACTCATAAACTCATAAACTCAAGAACATTTTCCCTAATTTTAGAGTTTAAGGTTCCTCAATTTTAGGTTAAAACTTGTTTAATACTTTTAAATGGAACACCTTCCAGAAAAAAAATTATGCAAGTTACAAAGTGGGAGTTTAAAATGAAACTCAAAAAGAAAAAATAATATTCCAGTATATATAAAAAATTGCCATATTTTTTAAATTGTACATTCTTACATTTACAGAAGTTAGTACAGAGAACATGACTGATCAAATTTCCATTTCTTTCCCTTTTTTTTTTTTTAAGCTGCTGCATGTTAGCATTCCATCAATGCTTTTGGTGTATAGGAGATATATTTTCAGTGTTCCAGTTAAAAGTATGGGAAGCTGTAACCTTGTGTAAGATTACAGAGAATCAGTAATTCATCTCATCCAGTTTACATGTCTCCATTTGAATTAATCTCTACTTAAACTTGTTTGACTCTCTGGCAAATGGAAAGAAATGGATGTTTCTAGAATGCAATTAATCTTGCCCCAAAATAGATCCTTAAAACAGGTCAGATAAATTGGTCATTAGAAATGTCTGATTATCTCTGTTAACTATGAAAGGAGTTCAGTAGACCAGCTCAAACACAAATGTCTGTGTGACAGACCCCCAATGTTATGAGAAATTAATCTTAATGTTGCATTTCCCATTTCTTTGAAAGAGGAATAAAAGACTCCACTAAGGTGGTTTTATCACCCTGTAGGAATTTATCTGCTTCCTTTTCCAAATTTAAAAATTGTTGTTCCTTTTAAGAAAGGTATCAAAACAGTAACAACAACAAAAATATGGCAAGGAAGTAAAAGCAATACATATATTGATATAAATACTTTCCCAAATTCAGTCCTTGTAATGCTTCTTCAACTTTTCCTCAAAGATTTGTTTTCCTCTGATTGAATGATCCTTTGGGGTGTGAAAACTGTGCTGATACACCAAGTACAGCAATGCCTTGACAAACCAATTTATTTTGAAACATCTAGATTAAGTTTTACCACAATACAAGCAACAGACAGCTTTGCCTGAAGTAGAAACATGTTTTAATTTGTCTTGAAATAGTTTTGTAGGTAAATGGATCAGCAGAGATTAATATCTGAACATGCACTGATGCTAATCTATAACTGTCCTCATGTAAAAATAACAGCCATGCTGCTGCAGAGATTAAAGGTGATCCTGTATTAAAGGCCTGCTCTGTCTCAGATCTGCTGAGTGATTTTAGGTCATTCAAATAAGCTCTCCATGCCTCAGTTTCCCCATCTGTCAAATGAATATGTCTGCTACTTCACAGAGATATGGCAACATTAATTAATATTTGTAAGGTACTCAAATACTATAAAAGCCATCATTAAATTCACTGTATTCTAGTTGAACATTGTTATGTTCATAAACTGATGTTGGTAATGAAAAATGAATTCACAGAAAAAAAAGCCAGCAACAGTGAATGACATTTTTATAAACTCACTCTGAAAAACCCTCTGTGCTATTACACAAAAATAACACAGGCACACTGCTATGCACATAAGTCATGACTATAAACATAAATAATACAAATCAAAAGCAGATTTAAGGTATAGAGAACATTAAGAGAATGAGACATGATCCTCTACCTGTGTGAAAATGTTTTTCTAGTGGAAGGGAGATGATCCTAGAAAGAACAGAAAGTGGAGCATCCTCAAGTTGTCCTGCTTATTTCTACAGTGAAATAGTGACTGTCTAAGTAAAAAAAAATTATACTCAGTCTAACCATGGTAGGATTCAGCTAATACTCACTTTTTCCTCTTTCTGTGTGTCCTATATGTAATATAACCTGTTTTGAAACGCTGATAGGGCAGGCTGTGGGCTTGGAAGATGTGATGGTCACAGGAGCAGCCTTCAGCCTTTCAGCAATTTCCTTCTCCAGCCTCCTGGTCAGAGACCCCCCAGGTATATTTGTGGAATTTGCTTGCAGAGAAGACATAGTGCCAGTGTCTGTGCAGCACCAAGAACCACAAAGCTTCCATGACGAGTGTGCAGGAGTCCAATTATTGTATTATTTAATATCTAATGAATAGTGACTAGCAAGAGGACAAGCTTAAGATACAGCACTATGGTGCAGTAAATTCATTAACTGAAAATTTAAGTAACACTCCTTGACATGCACATGTCTCTTCTATTCCAAGTGCTCAGCTCCAGTGAAAGAGAAATCAACCCTGAATAAACAGAAGCCCCATCCCTCTCATAATGTGCACAATGAAACAGGGTAACATTTGCACAATAAATTGGGTAAAGCAAGAGCAAGCAATCATAGCTAATGATTTTAAAATGCAAAAAAATGTAATCTTTACAACTGCATGTTTATTTTATCCATTCACTCTTCATTATAGTGTATCTTTACTCAGATATAAATCATGCAAGCAGGCAAAGAGATTAATGTGATGACTCATTTTAAAAAGGTGGTTGCTGAGCAGCCTGCAAAAACAAGTGGATTAGGTATTCAAATTTCATACTTAATACAACAAGGAGCATAATCCTGGACAGATTACTAGGCCAGATTATAAGCATTAAACTTGGACATATGCTGCATTTAAATATTTATTGTTGTGTGATCAGGTACTTGCAGCTCAGGAAATGCCATAATTAAGTTTGCACTTAAAACTTCAGTTCCTGCTTCTTTGTACTTGGTATGTCATAACATCTCATGGGAAAATTCATGTCATCATGTACCTGAAACATCTTGACTTTACACAGTGGGAACCCCTAAACCAATTGCTATTGATAACTTCATTCCAGTTGTTGATGCACATTACACAACTGCAAACAATGCTTTGGAAATGGATTATCACTTTCTGATGGCTTTTTCCTCTTTCTTTACAGGGCAGGTCACCACTGTGAGTACTTTAAAAACATTAATTCATGCATTTTCAGAGACTTTGTATGATGGATGAGGTGATGGTGTAATTCTATACATGAGTGTGAAGAGAGCAAAGTCAGTAATGTCAACCTATTCTGAAAGTGAGCTCTGAGCACCTATTCTAAGGTGAGCTTTGATTTTTTTTTTCCAATGTTAACACTTTGTGTGTTCTGGGTTCCCACTGACTTCAGTTTTAACACTTCCAAACCGGTTAGATATTTGAATTATAAACACAAAAAGCAGACTGATATAAGCACAGTTTCCACCACTTTTCCAGCTTTTACTGGAGTAACTGGGCCAGGATCATACAGGAAGACAGGATTCAGTCCTACTGGGGAGCTGTGCAGCTGCCTGAACCCTTTCTTTTTCTGAGGCACATTTCTACCTCATTTCCTGCACATTCAGTTTACATATTCTGAAAAGAAATCATCTGGGAATATCAGAGACATATTCAATCAATGAGGACCAAGTTTCACTCACTGTAGGAAGCAGGGATCTTGTAGAAAAAGTACAAAGTAACCTCCTATTTGCAGAAGTTCTCCAAATGAAGCTGGCACACACATCACTTTGTTCAACAGGAAACTTGCAGCTTTAACATGTCTCAAAAACTGGGCTTTGAGTGCTGGTTTTTATTTTGCTTTAATATGAATATATCATTCATATAATAATATCATAATATGAATATATAATTCTCAAACAACTAAAGAAAAAAAAGAGAGAAGTGTCACAGACACATTTTATGAAAAATCCTTTTGCTAGGATTTTTTCTCCTGGGAAGCTGAGAGGCCTCAGAAATGAAATGTAAGCAATGGTTATCTGGTGATGTGGAATGCAGCAGGTGCATCTTTGATTGGTCTCATGTGGTTGTTTCTAATTAATGGCCAATCACAGTCCAGCTGTCTTGGACTCTCTGGTCAGTCACAAGATTTTATTATAATTCCATTCCTTTCTATTCCTTACAAGCCTTCTGATGAAATCCTTTTTTCTATTCTTTCAGTATAGTTTAATATAATAGATATCATAAAATAATGAAACAGCCTTCTGAAACATGGAGTCAAGATTCTCACCTCTTCCCTCGTCCTGGGACCCCTGTGAACACCATCGCAGAGAATTATAAGCATGCACTGCTTCTCTGCCCTGCCTCTCCAGAAATGTCATCATGGGTAAATACAGTTACACCCACATAGGGTGTAACAATACTGAACCCTTCAGACTGACAACACAAGGAAACTGCCCAGCAGCATGTTGCTGCTTTCCACACAGAGAAATCAAGAGAGGTCTCTTACCTTTTCAATTATTTCAAAGCTATCTGATGATAGCAGACACACACATTGACTCTGAGAATTATGGATTCATTCTAAGATCCCAGAGGTGTTTCTCTTTCTTCTTTTGCCATCCGGCTTTTTGTTTTTCCTGCTAACTGCATTCTCTTTGTCTTCTTAAAAGTGCAGCTGCCCAGCAGACCTGTGCACCAGTCAGTCTGCATCTGCGAGCTCTCACTTGGTAGTGTTTGAGCAAGGAAAGCCTGAGACATTACCCACTGTCTCAGTTTTAGCACCACAGCAACTTCCAGGACCACGACAGAAATGCTGGGCATTCTGCTGAGCTCTGGAGTCCTCAGACTAAGCCACCTCTTTGCTAAGCCAGCAGGGAGGCAGGGATAGAGAAACAGCTGTGGGGATCCAGTGACCCCACTTCCTACAGGGCACAGCAGAGTGAGTTTAATTAATGTATAGGAGCATGTAACAGAAAATGCTACATATACATGCATTATTTCTAAAAATTATATGCCATACATTGCCATAAAGAAGTCAAAACATTAAATTGGATGTCTTAGTTAAGAAAAATCTATTCGTCTTTACTGAACACATAGGAATTATTTTCCCAGACTTACTTGGCCAAAATTTGACTGGTCCTAAAAATAGCAAATTTGCATCACTAATATCAGAGAGGTTCTGCTGCCAAATTCCAAGTCTCTGCTCCAAAATGTGACAATACCTGATCATTCTAAAATCTCAGTACTGAGGAAATTGGATGTGAGAAACAATCACTTCACAAGGTGTCCCTATATGATCCTGGAAACTCTAAGCTCCTAACTGTGACCTTCATCTTGGGAAAGTTATTAGCAGAAACTGTTACAGATGCAATTTTGAAGACGGATAAATATAGCATATCTGGAGAGAAGACACCATCATTTCTGTAAGTGCACACTGGGAAAATAAAATGCAACTGCATGTATATAAAAATGGGTTCTAAGTTACCATAATTCCAATTCCCTCTCCTGAAAAAATTTGATCTTACTGTAGTTGGTTCTACAAAGAGAAATAACACTTAGTACTAAGTGAATAATGTTAAAATCTATTGGATTACTGAAAAAAATAGCACATGATAATAATCAAAGAAAACTAAAATTCAGAAAGAAACATTATTGTCCTGCAGTATGCATGGATGGTATGTCCACACTTTGACTACTACATCTACCTCTGGCAGTCCTACCTCAGAAAGAATAAACAGTAGAAAAGGAGCAGAGAAAGATGACAGAGATAGCAAAAGACATTGAATTGCTCCACTTGAGTCAAGAAATTGATTGTAGCTTTCTCCAAAATACCACAGAATCCTTCTTATCTGACAGATACAGTAAAACCATGGAATTAGAAGTGATGGCAGAATGTGAGTTAAAAATTATCACAGTTTCTAAAATCAGGGCAGATTAGAAAATCAATCAGCCATTTACAAATTAATTCTACCCAGAAGTAATTTATAATTTCTATTATAGAAACTGAAAATATAAATGGATCTTAAATATGCTTCACAAATTCATGGAGGGTATGTCTGTTGGTAAATAATGAGCATTGGGAACCAGATGCAGGAAGAACTTCCCTCCCTCACCTCCTGTGGCAGCTCAGGATGTCCCCACCTTGCAGGGATCCCTCTGCACGTGGCTACTCCCCATGTCAGTCCCCATGCCGCTCCAGTGTCACTCCCCATGTCACTCCCCATGTCACACCAATGTCACTCCCCACGTCAGTCCCCATGTCACTCCCCATGTCACTCCAATGTCACTGTCACTTCCCACGTCACTCCCCATGTCACTCCAATGTCACTCCCCATGTCACACCAATGTCACTCCCCATGTCACTCCCCATGTCACTCCAATGTCACTCCAACTCCCCATGTCAGTCCCCATGTCACTCCCCATGTCACTCCAATGTCACTCCAACTCCCCATGTCACTCCCCATGTCACTCCCCATGTCACTCCAATGTCACTCCCCATGTCACTCCAATGTCACTCCAATGTCACCCCCCACGTCAGTCCCCATGTCACTCCCCATGTCACTCCCAGGTGTCTGCTGTCCTTAGGAGCTGCCTGACATTTCACTTTCCCCCCTGCTGTCCTCACTTTCTCACCTTACTGACCAAGCACACACGAGCCCATGCCAGATAAAGTGAGAGCATTCCCAGATCTGACCTGGCTGAGATTCCTGTGCCCTTCTCCGTGTCTCTGGCTGTGGATCAGCTGGGTTTGTATCCTAAAGAAAACTTTTCACTGGTACCATGAAAACTCTGCTTTCCCAACAAGCCAGAACTACTGATTCATGGAGGTATCTTATTCTCCAGGTGTTTAAATTCTGATTTATTATGCTATGTTATTTAAAAACATATTTAGTTGAACCTTTGTCAGAAAACACATTTTAGTTCTCAAAGTAATGCAATCAGACTTCTCAATGATTTCTCCAATTTCATTCAAACCCTTTGGTAGCTAAGGATATGATCCTAACTAGGCAAACAAACTGTTAATGTGGTGATGGAGCTAAAATAAATATACCTCAATACTGATGGCACTTTGTTATAAAAACCACTGGAAGTAATAAAACCTTTAAATTATAAAAAAATAGTAGAAGGACAGTGGCCAAGTCTCCACTGTAGAACTTCTCTGTGCATTTATTTTCTGTAAGAATTTCTTTAGAGAGTGTATTAATATAGTATCTCTCTGTTTAAATGGAATTAGTAGGAGCTGAATGCATTTACATACATGAATATCACTAGGAGTTCACAAAACTTTGATTGTGGCTAGATATTTGAATTATGAACATGAAAAGCAGACTGACATAAACACAGTTTCTTTCTTTGTCAGATATGATTGAAACTGGCCAGCAGGTTCAAAAATGTATCAGAGATGGACTGCAATGCATGACAGTAAAAACTGCATTTCCCCATGAAACCTGCTGCAAAGCCCTGCTGGAAATTTAAAGGGAAATCTGTAGAGAAGAAAATTATGAGCTGAAGTAAAGACAATAAAAAGCAACATTAATTGAGTAAAGAGAAAGACCACAGAAATATTTAAAGCAACTATTCACTCTAAGGAACATCTCAGAGTAGCCTTACTCTGAATGGAAATTAAGTTTTGCTAACATAAGACATTTCTGAGACTCAGAAGTATCAAGTGTCATTGCTCATTTGGCAAACCACACGTAAAATGATGAATTGATGATTTGAAACATTTGTCAGATGCTGTCCAAATATCAGTCAACTTTAAGAAGGTCTCTGTAAGCACAGACATAAAAGAGAGCTTAGAAAAGAATAATCTTTCATTTACCTGTAGCCATCTAGTAATGATACTTCAATACACTTGTGCACTGCATTAAACTACTAATTTGACTTTGATCTTCTTGACAAGTTTATCTGAAATTAATGAGATCTTTCATGTTGGTACTGGTCTGCATGACTACAAAAGAGCTGACAAATTGCTCTTTATTTCTGAATTTTTTTAAAGAATCTTCCTCTTAAATTGTATCGTTAGAGAAAAAGGTATATTCTTAACAGTTCTACATCCAAGTCTACCAATAAAATCAGTACATTAATGAAAAAATAAGCATAGATGGAGTATTTTAATGGAGAATTGTGCCAATTTGATCTGCAGGCCCTCTATTTTCCTATTTATTCATTGAACTTGTGCAGAGAGCTTGAGCTGCAAAATGTATTGACTTAATAAATGGAAATTGTAAACAATTATCATGCTATATAAAATTCATGAAGTACTTTTAGTTTAAATATAATTAATCTTTCATTAATCACATAAATATGCAATTTATGTATTTCTAGGATCTAATACTTTACTTATGCAAAGTATAGTATTACCTACTGCCTAAAATCTTTAAATGCAGCTATACAGAATAAAAGTGTTAATCAACCATCAAGCATTACTAATCTGAAGTGTTAGAAAGGTGGAGCAAAATAGTTTATAAGCAAAGTCACAAGTCAAAAAAGCCCCAATAATAAAACTAAACTAATATGTTCATGTTCAAGTCAAAAAAGCCCCAATAATAAAACTAAACTAAAATGTTCATGTTTTTTATATTTCATCTTATCTAAATTTTCCCAAAAGGATTAGCACTTTTACTATTAGTTTTAAGGCTCATGTAAAAAAATATTCCTAACATTTCCAGCCCTTTGACTAGTAATACTTCACTACAGAAACAAACTCCTTACTCATGTGCTTAAAAAAGAATTAGATTCTCCTTTCATTTTATATTTTACTCCAGGAGAATTCTTGCTATGAAACCTACACGTGTTCAGTCTTTTCTTCCTTCCTTTCCAAGATGTTAAGCTTATTAATACTGCAGTAATAAAGTCCATTTGATTGTATGCTGGCTCAACAGTCTCCCAACTCCACTTGGTGTGTTGTTTGATAAATGAGGAAACTCAATGAAGTGTGAGTAGGTTAACTGGTGATTGATCAAATGATATCCAGTAAGTAAAAAGAAAAATGTCCTAACAGTGGGGAGAAGGACTTTGGGCTCAGAAAAGAAAATGAGACTAAAACCAAGTAAACCCATCTAAGCTGCCTTTTTTTCGTGCTGACAGAAGCATTTATAACTATCCTGTCTGACAAATGTCTTAAGTCTACCTGAAATAAAGGTCTGTGCTAAGGCTTTACAGAAAGCAACTAAAAAGAGCATGTGGGAGCTCAGCTCTCTCTTGTGCAAAATAATTGAGTTCAGCTCAGTGGTGAGTTCATAGTGCCTGTGAAGTACTTTGTATGAAAGTATTACAAGTCTTATAAAGTACTTCCAAGCAATATGAACTTAGGTCCTAGTTCACTTTAATTCTTTACAAGATTGAAAAGATATAAATGTTGGTGAAACTACCTGATATTTTTGAGCCCAGCTGCATCATCATCATCATCATTTCTTCATGTCTGAACAAAAGCAGCTGCATTTCTCTTTGCATCAATCCATGTAACTTGTTGTCCAGCAGTGGATGCTAGAGCCTTACAGCTGATTCCCACAGCACTCCTCTCCACCACACAGAAGTGACCAGTCCGTATGTGGATGCTCTGGCATTAGCCCAGATACCCCTTGTGGCAAATACAGTGAAGGTATTTCACTTTTTAACATTTTATTTTCGAATCAAGTAATTGTAGTATTCACCTGATGCCTTCATCTGCTTCCACATAACTGCACAGCTCTAAATATAAAACTTTTCTTTGTCATTCACTTTTGAACTAATGTTACTATGTGCTGCTAAGAACAGGAGGGTGGACATCAGGGCTCGCTAAACAATTTGAGAGGTTGAGAAAGCTCCAGTCCGGTTACAACTCAGTGGTCAGCATTTTGGTGCAGGGATTGATTAAGGCAACCACTGGAAACGGGGATAAGAAAGGAAGTTTCAAAGCAGTTACCCATGATCAATAAATGTGGTCCACACACATTGCACCAGGCAATATTTGCACAGGACATGGGCTGCAGCAATCCTAACGTCTTCAGTAAATCAACAGTGATGCTGATATATGTCAAAAGAATACATAAACTCAGAAGAGAGTATTTCATCAATCAGTCACAGAATGAAAAGGTGTGGTATATGATTTCATTGTAAGATGAGTCAAATAATTTTTGGGGGACTGAAGGGATGTCAGCTCCTTATGAAATAAGACCATGCTCTAATGCTCCAGCCACTTTCTCCCACTGCACATCCCAGACATCAAACTGTTCTTCAGCAGCTGTAGTTGGTACTGATGCCAAACCAGTACTGAAATGTGACAAAATGTGGGAATAACCCAAAGCCAGAGTTCTTACTCTTGAGCCACGAGGTCCTTTTAATATGTTTGGCTGCCAAAAAAGGTTGGAAAATTAGGGTATTTTTAACAGTTTATTGAGGGAGTTTTGCCATGTGAAATCTATTAATTATACCAGCATACATTGGGGTCAGAAAATATTGTGTTACAGGTTAGAAAACACACTCAGGTATGGCAGGCTCCTTTGGGTTTTTTTGGGTTAAGGCAGTATGATATATTCACAGTAAAGTAGATATTATTTACAAAAATTTTTACCAGACAGATACTAAAAAGACTTTGTTGCACATACTGCTCTACTATCTAGAGCCAATCGCTGGCAATGTGAAACCACACATAGAACAGAATAATGATTTTAATGTTAGGCAAAAGTCTATGTAATGCCATCTTTATTGTTTAAAAAGCATCCTTGGGTTCAGTGCAAAGGTTACTGAGATATGTTTTGGCAAAGATTCTCCAAATACAATCCAATAGATGCTTGAGATTGTTTTGTACATTTGTGCATGTCTAGAGACATGGGATGAATTTTAGCTTATTTTTCCCAGGGCTGCTGATTCCAAAATTCTGAAGCAGAATGTACAGAAATACGCATGGTATGAATTTCAGGACTATTTTCCAATCTAATTTTTTCAATTTTGATTTTTTTGTCTCGATATTTAGAAACTGCTGTTCTTGGGCCCTTCCTTAGATTGCCAACATTATTTCTCACCTTTTGATTTGAGTTGCACAGAAAGCTTTATAAGACTTATACTACTGTTTGTTTCCCCTTGCCCTAAAACCTAGGAGTCACAAGGAAAATTTTATCCCTTAGATAGATTCATTTTCCTTCAAGTTTTCATGCAGCTATGGAAAAATGGCACTTAAAGGAGTTATAAGACTTGGACTTGGCCTTTTAAACAACAGGCTCAGAGGAAACCTACAGTACATAAAAGAAAAGAAGTTCCAAATGAAAGACACTAAAATTCATTTCTTTCTAAGCTGCTCTCAGAGCAGGACTCAAGCTGAAGGGGGGATATGACTATTAAGGCCCAAGTCAGCCAAAGGATTGGGTGAAAGCAGCTCCAGGGTTCTTGAGCTGTTCCCTGGAGGTTGCTATTATGCCGTGTTGCCATCTAGGGATCACCAGAGTGCATACCCAGGGGCATGCTCCAACACATGCAGGGCCTGGAAAAACATGGTTGGATTTTGTACGCATTAATTTCAAGGATTACACAGACAGCAGTCACATCTGTGATTCTCCCTCTTACTCTTGCATTATATGAGGAAGGAGTTGGGACCAAGACTGGCCCAAAAATGTGTTGTCAGTTTAGGGAACATTAGTTACCATTCAGAAGTGGTAATCTCTGTACTCAAGATCAAATGAGAATCCTTCAGAGTTCAAATGAAATAGGACACTAGTATTTATTTCCCTCTCTGTAACTCAAAGCTCTGAACATAACATTATCCCACACTTCAGGACTGTTGACCTGCCAAACAGAGTTTTAAAACTCTAGTAGGCTGTAAGTTTTATCTTTTCAACAGAAGAGAAAGACAAAAAAGTACAGGCCGAGTGTTGCAAATGGTAAGAAACAGAAAAATCTTATGGGGAAAGCGCAGAGGAAATGCAGTGCCTGTGGAGCAGGGAGAAAAAGAGCAGTGAAGGTCATGACAGGAAAAGTAAAATAAAGAGTCATGCAAAAGATGAAAAGAATAGCAAAGCTTCATACGAGAGCATGCAGGGCACACAGGAGCCCTGAGAGGGACTAAGAACACAAAGAGAGTCTGGCTGGCAACAGAAGGATGTGAGGCACTCTTGGAGAGATAAGGGACATCTCTATTATCTGGAGGGAAAAGTACCACAGAGCCTGGGTATCTCTGGCATGGGAAAAGGTCTGGAAGATTTCTGAGATAAATAAATATGAAACTTGGCTGAGTGAGGACTGGAGAGATGTAATCAGTGCTCTGCATGTGCACTGAGCATAATGAAGTAGGCAACTTAAAGAAACTTTGCAGGGGTAGAGTCCGGAACAGGATCAGTAAAAGTAACCCAGGATTAAAACCTGTGGATGAACCAGCCTGAAGAGCAAGTGTGGTTTATGGCAAGGCACAAAGCCAGGAGGTTAAGGAGTCCCTAGTATAAAGCAAAGCAGTGGAGTATGCCATAAAATCACACACTAACCCAGGTCAGAAGGGTCATCAAAAGATCACCTGCTCCAGCCTTTCATGGGAAAGGGAGTCTAGGTCAGATTACCCAGCACCCTGTCCAGTCACATCTTGAAAATCTCCACTGACAGGGACTCTACATCTTAAAAATCACCAGTGATGGGGACTCTATCACAGCCCTGGAGAGGCTGATCCAGTGAATGTTTTTTCTCACTGTAAAAAATTTCTTTCTGTCATGATGAAACCTTCCCTGATGCAACTTCTTCCTGTAGCCCCTCATCTTCTCCATGTGACTTCTTGTGAATTGAGAGCGTCCATCCTCCTTGTAGCCACTCTAAATACTGGAACTGTGATGAGGTGCTCCTCAGCCTTCTCTTCTCCAGGGAGAAAAAATCATACTCCTCTTTCCTTACAGGACAGTCTCTCCAGCTCTCTGATCACCTTTGTGGCCCTCCTTTGAACCTGCTCCAGTCTGTCCATGTGTTTCTTGAACTGTGGTGACCAGAGCTGGGCGCTGTACTCCAGATGTGACCCAACAAGCCCTGTGTAGAATGGGATTATCACATCTTTTCTATCTCTGCCAGTACCATCCCTGCAGGCGCAGCCCAGGATTCAGTTTGCTTTTCTTGCTGCAGTGGTGCACTGCTGACTCATATCAGGTCAGGTTAGACAGATCCGTCAAGGAGCAGAAATAACAATTTGGGAGTGTGTCATAGCCCAGATGCACACTGAAGCACAGAGATTGCCCAACGTTGGTTTGGGGACAATGTTGAGTAAGTGGACACCTCCTTGTTGGTGGGGCTGGCTGGGCCCTCGGGCACTGGGGGGACACTGCACCTGCTCTCTGACAGGTTCTGCCTGGCCAAAGCCAAAGTGCTCAGGTGCACGACTCTCTCATGGTCTGTATCTCAGGGTAGCTCAGGTCTCAACTGTCAAAGGTTCATTTCCAGTGAGGACCTACACACTGCAAATGACAAAAATAGGAATGTTTTGAATGTACAAGAAGTTTCAGTTCCCAATGAACGTGTACCAGAATTGGCACCTTTTGCTGACAGTCAGCATCTTGTCATTTGCTTCCCTTAAAAAAATCCAATCACCAAGAACTAAATACAGCTGCCAATAGCTTTATTAATGACTGAGACTAATGCAGGAATTCTCAAACTGAACTACTCTTCCAGGTTTCAACAGTCTTCCATCACAACTAATTCAACTCTGTTTCCAGCAAATGTGCATTCTTGAAAATACGCATTTTGACTCTCAGAAATGAGCCAAATATAAGCTAAATAATCTTAGGGAAACAAAATCAGGAGGAATTTTAATGACTATTTGTAAGGTAAAAGGTAAAGTTCTGTTACCACAAAATAAATCCCATGCTAGTTTAAAAATTAAGAGGAAACTGAGATGAAATAAGCAGCTATGAGAAGTATTTATAAACTGTTTAATTCTGCTTTTCCCCATTTGTGGACTGAGACACACCTTTTTTAAGCTGGCCTCTGTGGTTAAGGCAAAACAAAAGGCTTTTTTTAATCTTATACCATAGTGTAAAGCACATTTCTATAAGGTTTAATGATCTCTGTTGCAAGTGTAGCTCACAAAACACTGGGAAACATTCACATTAAGATTTTTGTGTGGCAGCCTGAGCCTTGGATGCTTGTGTGTATTCTCCATCTTTGCTCAGACCAAGAGGGCTCTGGCAATGCTTCATGGAAATTTACTGTGTAAACAAGGTGTTGTGATCCAGCTGGCAGTACATGTACTAGATCTAGCTTGTAGGATATTTCCTTTTGGTCCGATATTTCTTCTTTGTGGAAATTACAGAGGATTTTTATAGGCAGAAGAGAAAGGCTCTTCCAGCCCCTTGCTAAGAGATCCTGCTGCCATTGGTCCCTGTGAGTGGAAGGAGCAGGGCAAGGAGCACATTCCTTACTGCACATGAACAGCACAGGAATGGAGGTTATTGTTGCCTCTGCAGCACACGCAGGGAGGGCAAAATCACAGCCAGTGTAAGATGAGATATGCAAGGCTCTACATGAAAAGGCAGCATGGTAACTTCACTAATGTGTACCTTCTCTTGCTTGATTGCATTTCTAAACAACAAGCAAATTAAGTTTGGTCAGCTTAGTCTTCAGAGCATTTTCTAACATTAATAAAAATACTAATCATAAATACATTGTTTAAACTTAAAAATAGATAAATTGCCAGTAAATACATACTGTAAGTCAGAATCTCTAGAGGACGAACAAGAATCTTAAAAAGCAAAGAATATTTGATCAGCAAAATTAGGATACAAGAAAGAATTTTAAAATAATTAGGTAAAAAATAGGTCACAAGCCTAGTATTTGTCCTGAGTGGTTTGAAATATTACAGCTGATAATAATAATGCAGAAGAGCAGACCTGTCAAATAGGCAGTTTCATATTTGAGAATATGATGGATGCTGTAATAATACCAGAGAATGTATTTGAACCACTTTGCTTTCCAACAGCAATTAATAATGGCATGAAAAAACAGCCACTGTATTCTATTATCTTAAAATGATTAATGCCTTATCATTTGCATCCTCGAATTTCAGATGAGGTGACCAATTAATGCCTTGAGCTTGCTGACCAGATTTTATGTAGCCTGATTTTAGCTCCTCAGTAAAAGGTGCACGAACTGAAACAAAATTACATATAAGAAGGTTAAACTTATTTAAAAACAAGGAGAAATTAAAGCTTTTATGACTGCAGTTCATAGTCTTGCTGGATCTGGAATTGTAAAGGACTTTGGTTCAGGCATCTCAGACCTACGTATCTCTAAATCTGTATGCAAATACAGGCTTTTCTTAAATTCCCCTTGATATCCTCCTTCCAATGCTCATCAAGCTTTTGCTGACTAAACTGGCTTCCATTCACTATGTCACCAGCATCAGAACATTTCAGAAAAGAAAACTGAATTGTGGCAGCGCTGCCTTTGCCACACAGATGGTGCATTTGTTTGCAGCAGCAGTAAAAGTGAACACCAAGGGTGACTCTGAACAGCTCTGAGATGTTTTCAACAGTGGCCCTTTATTCTAAATGACAAATGTGAATTCAGAAAAGGACAGATAAAATCTGCTGAACACATAAACCAGTCAGCAGGCAAGTCAGCAGAACACAGATGGACTGCAGCCATTATTCACCTCATCTGAATCCACGGCATTGCAGCTGGAATTTCCGAGGTACAATAAATCATATGGGAAAATGGTCCCCAATAGTAGCTCATCTCCTAAAATCCATGAGACTCCCTTAATTATCAGAAGGTGAAAGCATGAGAAAAGAGCAGAGTGAACCAGTTAAACAGAAGCACCAATTGCTCATTCCCTTGTTTTGGCACAGCACACCTTAAACAATCCAACAGCAGCAACAGGTCTGTCCTGCAGAATGGGAACAGTACTCTCACAAGGACCACTGCAGGCACAGAGGAGGAGTGAAAGCAAGTAAAAAAGATGTTTTTACAGTTAGTTGTGCTTGCAAAGCACTGAGTATTTATTCAGGATCAGGTTTAATACATGGATGAGGATCCAGTGCTTGGATTAAAAAAGCACAGAATACCTTTCCACACAAAATTTCAGGATCTGGACCAAAGCTTATAGGACTCTGTTGCAAATATCAGCACATAACAGGGACAATACACAGAACAATACCAATCAAATAGCTGGCTAAGTTAAAGGAAAGCTTTCACTGTGGGCTTTCCTTTTTTTCTAGATTTTTTCTGACTTTATTCTGAAACCACACCCAGTATTTCCCCATCAGCTTCAACCAATTAGACAACTAAAAGAGGAGAAGTTTTCAAAATGCATTTGTGCCAACATGGGGTGGCTAAATTTTTTTAATAACCATATTGGACTTGTCATATGGACATATCTTTAATTCTGAAAGGACATCTTTTGAATCCTATAGCAATTTAACAGAAGATACACCCCAAAACCAAAGAAGATTGTTAATTAAAAAAATATATGTAGATTGTGACCTGAACAGTCTGTGCAGGGGATTTGATTACATACTTTCAAGCCATCATCAAATATACAACACAAAAAACAGGAAGGGGAGAAAAACTATACTCCAAGATGTGTGGCATACCTTGGCAGCCAACAGCAACAGATGTTCTTGGGGTTTATTTCAGGGTTTTATTTTCAGAAGACCTACACGCATTGTTGTAATAAATTGCTTTTCCGCCTAAATTGACTTCATTCTCTTCTACACCTTTTCCCACCAAACATCATCCTAAAACCATGAGATCTGCCACTGGCAGGACTTGTGGTGTGAGGAGAGTGAAAGACACACCAACCTGTGAGAACACTGGGCTTTAAAACCTCTTGGTCCAGTCATAAAGCATTTGAACACAGGGTCCCAGCACAAGGACATGAAATCAGCAGTACAAGTTCAGTGTCTGAAGCAAATGAAAACACTGCTTAAGATAAGAGTAACATGGAAAGGAATCCTCACTGATGCTCACAGTGCTACAGAGTTTGAATGAGAGGAAAGCAACAGTGAATGAATTATTGGGGACAGGCTTTTTAAGGTGGGCCCAAGTAGAGCAGGCCATGTATCTGTGCAGGGTCAAAAGTTAAATCCTGAGAGCAATGTTGAGTCCTATTGAGAGAAGCAGGGAGATGATACAACTGAAAAGAGACTACTGCAAAGGATACAGATATTAATGGGAGGGTTTGCTGAACAAGGGGTATCTGTAATTGTAATGCTGCAAGAAAGCAAAAAAATGTTGGGATATGCATAAAAAATAAAAGGAGTTACTTTAGTACTGGCAAGTAGAGTCATTGCTGTTGGCATATTGTGCTTATCTCTGATGAGCATGGAATATTGAGCATGAAGATTACTGGTAAACTAGAAAAGTACTAAAATCACATAACATCCCTAACAAACAGAAACATTTTGTGAGACTTATTCACTCAAACAAAACCTGGACTTGGACAGAGAAATGGAAAGAGGAGTTTAAATATGTAAAAGAGTGTGTGATTTAAAGGGAATCCAGTAATCACTGTAGCAATTTAGTAAAGATTTTGTGGAATTTTTTTACCACTATGCATTTTTAGTCAAGACTGCATGCCTTTTAAAAAATATCTGACCTGGGTCAAGCAAGAATTAAGCTAGGGGAGCCTGTGTCCTCCTTTATAATACAGTCAGGCATCAATAATCCATTCTTATGCTATAATTTATGAATTTTCCAAATTACAGCAAATAGCTTTTTTGGTTCTTCAAGAGCAGTTATGCAGCTATGTGAACATTATCTATTGAAGAAAAATGCAAACTATTTATGCATTTGGTGATCTTTCAACCAAGAAACATTCAATGCCACTTTTATGAAAGAAAACAAATGATCATTTACATATGAGTTGCAAAAGCCCTTTGATAACCTCCATCTCTTGCTATCTATCTAATGATTTACTGACTTAACACAACTGGTAATTCCCTTCCTAAAGACATCAACGAAATATTGTCAAAAGGAGATGAGTGTAATTTTTTTATTACAAGTGTAGAGATAGAGAGCTACTTGGAAAATATGGCAATAGAGTTAAATCTTTATGGGCAAGATAAAGATTAATGCAAATGAAAGATAAAGAATAATAAAAGTAATTATATTGCAAGCAGAATGTAAAAAGTAGTTTCTGTAATTTCAGTAAGGAGCTGTTATTTGAGTGCTATGAGGTTTTAGCCGCTTTTTTGTGTGTGTGTTAGTCTAAATCCTAAAATGTAGCTAACTTTTTTCTTTGCTCCTTTACAGATATTCTATTTCCCCATTTTGGAGCAAAATCTCAAGGCAAACATTCACACCAAGCAGTGGACAAAGCCGAAAAAAACGTTCAGAATGGGTGATGGTGCTCTTTTCAGTTACTCTGAACTGTAAGAATTTTGGGGAAATTTTACATCAAGTCAAGTAGGGGTTATTCTTAAAGCCTGAGAACATATGGTTCAACTTTTCTTGGAACACTCATCCAGATTTTAAAAAAACAGTCACAATGTGTATTTCAATCCCTATCTCAATTCTTAACATTTAGCACTTGATACACACTGTTTTCAGTTAAAACTGATGATGAGATCCAACATGAGAGAAAATGACCCTGGCTTAAAGAGCTACCACACACCAGCTTATCTACAGAACTAGTAAGCTTCAAATCTGAAGGAAATCTGGGACAGTTGCAGTTCAGTTCAGCCTGCAACAAAAGAACCCAGCCAAATTCTTTCACATTTGCCACACCACAATAATTCCACAGACGTTCACCAAGGCTTTGCTTATTTGAAGTAATTTACTGTGTAGTGTTTAACCCCAAGTTGTAGCACAACTAGCCAACAGACTTAAGAGCCTCTTAGTAAATGCAAAGTTATCTAAGCTGGTTTATGCAGAAGTACAAAGAATTTGAAAATATGTGCCTGCTACTACTGCAAATGCAGAAAATAAAGAACAATGTGTTTAATAACCTACAGCAACATAGTAAAGGGCGTCCTGAGAAGGCTCTCAGCCTACAGAGCATACTCCCCCTCCAAAGCATGATTTGCTGTCCTGGCTGTAGCTATGCCCTAAACCAGAGTCCTTTCTGCCCCTCCACCATGCATCTGTCAGACCTGTGCTGGTGTAAGATATTCAGTAACCCATGGGGCACTGCTGGCAGATGAAGGTTTCTCCAAAAACTACTGATGGAAGAAGCAACCTTCCCAACATGCAAAGTCAGCTTGGTCCCAGCCTTCCTATGTGCTTATCCACTCGTATTAAAAACTTTGAGGGAACCCTTTAGTAATCAGGTATCCACACACTAAACACTACCATCAGGAGTAGGACTTAAGAATTCACTAAATACAATCTAGGAGGAAGGTGCAGACAATCAACAGAGAGTCCCCAGACTCATAGTTAAGAAAAACACTTATTTTTTCCTAAAAAATTCTGCTACATCTCTTCAGGCCTATACAATGTGAACTACTGTCTACTTTTTTCCCTAGGGCTTGTTTACTGCTAGCAAGCCTGGTTTATGATTTTTCTACCATGCCTTTTGGATCCTTTCTTTGCCTCTTCTGTCTCAAACATAAGCTTTGTGTCTGTATTTTCAATGCTTTCAAAAGCCTACTTCCTCCTTATCTATTTTCTGTCATTATACAAAGATTAATGCCAATTTGATTAGGTTTCTGTAGTTCACCTGCTGCTTTTTCAAACATCTTTGTGCTTTCTTCCATGCTGTTCTTCTTGCTGGAGTTTTCTTTAACAACCACAAAACCTGATTAATTTTTTTCAGCAAATCCCACCTTATGTCTTCTTCACCACGAAGTACACACAGAAACAAGAGTTGGAGTGATGGTGTGTTGCAAACTGTGTCTTTCCCGCTGATCAATATAGTCTCATTGTTTCCCTCATCTGCCCATAGCCATCTGCTGTCTTTTGTCTTATACTTTGGAGTTCTTCAGGGCAGGAATTATCTTTTTGCCCTATATTCCTGTACAATATAACATTATAATCATGGTTCAGGATTAAGGCTGCAAGACAACATGATAATACAAACAAATTATACCAACGGAAAATTTGCTCCAAGTTCTCTGCAGGTTTTCTTGGGTGGCTTTTTTATTTTTTAGGTTTGTTTTGGTTTTTTTTTTAATCTAAGACTTAGAAATTTGAAGTGGTTCAGGAAAGACATCACCGATTGCACTGTTTTTTCAATGCCTCTGACAAAGGTTTAGAATAGCAGTAGGTGAGAATATTAATTCAAGTCTTTTAATACGGGGCTGGATCAGGCTCGGCAGGTCTGACAGCCTGTCTCCATTGTAACTCCTCCTAAAGGCAGGAAAAGGATTCTCACGGGAAATGAATCAGCCCCTGCGGAGCCCACGAGGCAGCGTGCAAGAGGAGTTGTGCTACTGCCTGGCAAGATTGGTGGCTCAGATACAGGACCACATAGTGACATTTTTATCATAATCCCTAATAGAAATATGCGGTATCTTCCTGTTTATTTTTATTTTAGGGTGAATGTCGCAAAAGTTAAAGGGCTGCAACACTAAACAGGGTCATAATAAGAGAAAATCCAAGATTATTTCCACAGAGATCATGATTCAGGGAGACTACTGTGAACCACAAATGCAAAATTATAAATATTGTAAAACGTGTATTTATATGCAAGAGGCCTAAATTTCAGTTTCTGCTGAGAATCCTCATTCCAGGGGCCTCTTGGTGCCTACACGCTCGCTTTCGAGACTGCGATTTGCGAGGGGGATTATTTTATCTTGCACTGAACAGGGAAGGTGTCAGAATTTGCCCGTCGTTTCGGAGCCCAGCTCCAGCAGGCACTACCTGACTCAGCTCACAAACTAGAGCCACAGCATCAAATTTCCCAACCCACTTAATTTGAAAGCCTGCCAAGATAGGTGAAAGACCTTATAAATATGTAAAGCAGGAAGTTCAAATTACACAGTGATGTAAATTCCCAGTGATTGATGCCCTTCTAAAAACAATAAAAATCCTCGAGAAACTACAATGTTGGTGAATGTGCTTCCCTCCCGATGCTGTCTGGCGGTGCCGTGCGGAGTTTGGCTGATGTATTGTACTTTTCGTGCGGATTTTATTTTGGATTTCTACCACTTCCTGGAGGCCAGGGGGAGGCACAGTGGGAGGAACCAAAAAACTCGGTGCCACAGCCATTTTGTTTGTGGGCAGCATGGTAGAATTCTGTCAGTCAGTATAAGGAGGGGTTTTTAAAACAGTATTTATGGAAAAACTATTCCTGCCGTAACGGATGTATCTGTTGAATTTAGTGTTAATTTAGTCCTTTCGTAAGGTAGGTATTTATAATTGTAAGTAAATCGAGTATTTGTTGGGATTCAAGCCTGCCCACTTTCCAGGAATCATGGATTTTGTTTCAGGCATGACTGGCTCTTTCGGATGCTGCGAGGCTGCCGGAGCCCGGCGGGGCGGGGGTGCGGGGGTGCCGCGGGGGGAGGCCGAGGATGCGCCGGGCGGCACAAACTTGCTGCGGGCTTCGGAGTGGGGGCGGGGGCGGGGGGAGGGACGGAGGGAAAACGGCGAAGTCTCGGAATTATTTTGTCCAACTGTCTTTCTTTATTAATTCTCAAGAGGCAGCTGCTCTCTCCGAGGGGAGGATGAGGCGTGGGGTTGCGCGGGGCGAGCCGTAGTTTTGCAGTGTCACCGAAAACCAGCGCTAGACTTTGGTCCTGTGTGCTCCAGAGGCGGGTGTAAAATGGCACACTGCATTTTTCCAGGCGGCGGCGGCGGGGGGAGCGGGGGGCGGGCGGGGGCGCCGCTGCCCGCGGAGCCCATCGAGCCAACGCCAGCCCCGGCAAAGTTGTGACCCCGGCGGCACCGGGTCCCCCGCCCCGGCCGCGGCCGCCCGCCGGCATCGCCCGCCGACCCTCGGGAAGCCGCCTCCTTCCTCGCCCGGCGATCCTGGCGGGGTGACGGGGAGGGGGAGGAAAGAAGAGAGGGAGGAGGGAAGAAAAAGAAAAAAAAAAAAAAAAGGAAAGAAAAGAAAAGTCTCACTTTCTGCATTTGCGAAATATTTTAAGGATGTTCGGGAAGCCCTTTGCAGCATGGAGGTGGCTGGTTGTAGGAGAGCGAGTATGCAGTCCATATTGTTACAGCCCTTTTGCAAGGGCTGCCTTCTTCGAAGGTAAGTTTGTGGTTTTAACCAAAAATATTATTTTCTGCGGGTTTTTGGGGTGTATTAGTGTTGTGGAGGATTTTCGTTGTGTTGATGAACAAAACGTAGTCTTGTATTTTTCATAGCTTTGATCTCATGTGAATCCCACCCAACGGTGTCTCCTTAATAGCGACAATTACTGAAGTCAGTTTTGTTTCCTCTTTAAAATTTTATACACGCGAAGATTAAAAACAATTTAACTTCAGTTTAGGAGTATAAGAACTCAAATATTTTCCAGATGGACTTGGTTTTTTTTGGTGGTTGGTTTTTTTTTTTTTTTTGGTTCTGGCTTTTTTGTTGGGGCGGGGGGGGCAAGGGGGAATTCTTTACCGAGTAATAAACGGATCCAGGAGCAAATATGTGACTGTCTATATAAATATAATGCAGCTCTCGTGTATAAAGAAGCATATTGTGTTGCTACTGTATGGTCTGGTGGTAGCTAAAAGAGTTTACAATGCCATTTGTGATGGCTCTTGATGGATTACTTTGGTCTAAAGTAAGGGGGAAAACTGCCCTTGGTATGGTGAAGGTGGAGATGGACATAAGAGGGTTTATATTAAGTTATGTCTCTTACTAAACAGTGACCTTTTTATTTACAAATTCCAGCTCTTGTGATAATTAGCTTAAAGCATTAGTTATATAAAGGTTCTTATTTCCCCACACTTCACTTAGATGTCTTGGTGTTGGGTTGTTTGTTCTTTTTTGGGGGGGGGGCGGGGGGAGGGAGGGGGATGAGTGGTTTGTTTGGTCTTTTTCTTCCAAGAAGGTACATTTGGGAGACATTTTGTAAATTTTGGCATTTTTCTAGGCGCTTTCTCTTTTTTTTTCTTTTTTTTCTTTTTTTTTTTTTTTTCACCCGGTGGGAGATCTTTTTTGTTTTGCATTGCTCTGTGCTGGTGGCGCTGTGGGGCTCCGAAACAATTCGTGTCCCTGGCTCTAAAGGGGGAGGGGGCCGGAGGGAGAAAGGTGGGGCACGGGTTGATCTATTGTATCTTTTCCTTTTCTGTGTATCAAAAGTAACCGCAAATTAGTTAGAATGACGATGAAATTGTATCTCTAGAAAATTGTAGTGTCTCATGAACTATGGCCCGGCAGAGGCATGACCTCACCCTTTCGCTGGTTTGTGTAATGAAGCAGATCCTTAATTTTTTTTTTTTCAATCCCGTGCCTAGGGTCCAGTTTTCCTCAGTAATGAGATTTTCGGTCCCACCCCCAAAATGATCTTACAGTGGCTGCAGATGAAAGATTTTAAAATTGTTTTTTGCAGCCAATATGGAAGGCTTTGGCACACACTTATTGTGCAACTAGTCCATTGTTTGCTTGTTGTGAAGTTAAAGGTTCCATCCACGGCTGATCGTCAAGCCCTAAGGTCCCCCTCGCTCTCGCGCTTGCATATGCAATTCTCCTGATGAGGTCTGTAGGAGTTTGGGTTGGGTATGAAGGTGGGGTGGAAAAGAAGGGAAAACCTAATGTAGTCCTTCAGATTGTAAGAGGATTCACCTGAGGTGGGTGGGTTCTTTCCTGTTGCTAAGTGGAGCATGCATTTTACATGTCTGAATACACAGATACATGTTAATATGTGTTGTTCTCTTTTGTTACAACCTACAGATCACCTCGGTTCTAAGTGCAAAAGGATTAGAAGGCTTTCTGCTAACATCCATATTAGGTGTAAGAAAACAGAAGTGATTAATGTTCTAAGATGGGTGGAAAGACATAGTCAAGCCCATGATCAGAGCATATATTGGAAACTCAACAGGTTCAGGAACAAATTTGACATTAAATCTAACACATTTTTAAGGAATCGATGTGCCTGTTATTTTGAGTGATAAAAGCTGATAATTTTAGAGGCCTTTGCATCTATTTTACATTTCAATGTCTTCAGTATTTTCAAAGAATAAATTTGACAAATACTGGAAACAGTCAGCTGGAAACAGTCTCTAAACTTCTTGTGAATGTTTAAATCTTCAATAATGCATTTAGATATCGGTTCAAAGAGTTTGCTCATTAAGTTAATTAGTTTTATGGAAACAGATATATAACTTCAGTTCATCCCTGTAATGGTCTCTTATTCATTATCCTTTTTTAAAAGAAGGTAAATTTTGCTTCAGTCTTAGGTAAAATACATCTTGCAACCTCCTACCAGTAAGAAATGTATATCCAAGAGATCAGCCAGCTTTTATCATCTCTGCTCTGTCAGACAAGATCTGCTTTTATGGATTCTTGGCTGCAGCAGAGACCTGCTGGCCTATGACAGTGCAGTATGACCATTTGACCATTACTTCCTTGGTGTCTTGGTATAACTCTTAGACTTGAGGAAAAATATCAAGATATAAACCCTCTTAGAAAGTGTAGGTTTTGGCCATCCTCCATTTCCATTTCTGAGATCTGATCACCAGGACATAAGGTTGGCATTTTGGGCACAGCTTATGCCAATAGAAGTAGTGCCAGTTGTTGAGTTTATTACAATAATTATCAATCTTAGAGAATCACTGGGTTGTTTAATTCTGATGCAACTTTTCTTTTTTGACATCACTTAGACCAATGCTCAGTGTGCTCACCCATGGACAACAGTACTGAGCAAATGATAAACTGAGGTGCTTACTGAAGGTATTTTAATGCTCTTATCAACCTGCACCATGAAAGTGATGATTTCTTATGGCTGCACCCTGTGCATGCAGGCCATGAACTGATTGTTGTGATCTTGCGGCTCAGAGTCACTTCGAGCTCAGTGAAGTCAGCAAGAAATGAAATCTGAATGGAAACTTGCTTCACACTTTCTCCCCTCTCTCCCATTCAACTGAGGCTACTCTTTAACTTTGGTTGTGGTTTTGCAACTTTGAAGTTGCATCTGATGAAAGTGTCTGGCTTTACTCCCATCAAATTGTAAGGTGAGAAGAGTGAAGTGCTGATCTTCTGCAATTCAGTGGTTCTCACACTTATCTCCTCCTTCCTTTTTGAGCCATTGTGTTGCCAATAAGGAGTAAGAAGTGTTTAAGACTCTGCATCCTCTCAAAGCTAGCAACTAATTTACCTCCTTGTGCATCTTCTGCAAAAATGCCTGGAGGAGTAATTTCTGAGGGGTAGCTCTATCTTTATTGTGTTTTCCCCATCTGCTCCTTCAGAAGTACCAGTAAGTGGAATTCCAAGACCTAAAGCAGCATAAGAACTTCTTTTTTTTTTTGACAGGTTTCTTAATTTTCTCCCTTACATATACCTCCATTTCTAAGGTGCCAAAACTAATGTATTTTTCTCCTAGTACAGTTTCCCTTTTACCTAGAAAGTCTATATAGAGTCCAGACACCTTTGCAAGATATTTGGGTCTCTTGGCTTAAAACTATTTGAAGTATGGGATCATACTATCCAATCCAACAACCAATCATACAACCAATCTTTTTCCAGAGCTTAATTCAACCTGACTGACCAAAATACTCTTTGTGCCTTGGTGAGATTCATCTTACTAATATTACTAGTATTATGTACTCAAGTAAGAGTCACAGTAAAAATGGCTGTCTAAGATGGTCAATAGTAGTTAATGCAAGATGTGTAGATCCCAGGCAGATATAACCAGCTTCCAAAGTTAACCAAAACACTGTGCAAACAGTTCCTCAGAAGTGGGGTGGTGGTGTAGAAGAATGTTGTTTGGGGCTCAGCTCAAACAAAAGCCATACCCCCTGCTTCATTGACTCATATGTTGTGTTCTCCAGTTTCCTGTGTTGATAACATACTGAGACTCCTCTCTGTTACCTTTTGAGGGCTCTGAAGTATTCTTGTGTCCTTGATCCAACAAGGTTTCAAAGGTGGAGGGGGCTATGTCTACGTTGGACACCTTGGGACATAATCTTGTTTCTCACCTTTCTTATTTCATTACTTTGCTAGCTGTACTTCTCCACATCATACTTGTCAGCATCAACTTGTAGCAATGAATAATTAGTTTAAAAATTGCTTCTAGGGTCACCTGTTTCCCAGTGGTGAACAAAGGACAATATATTACATGCCTGCTTCAGACTCATCTTCTACAAAGTTAGGTCTCTCCACATCTCTTCCAGACTGATATTTGCATGACCTTTCAGTGTTATGAAATTATCTGCTCTAAATCCTATATGCCAGAGGAACTGCTGTAGCTAGCACATCCTTCCACCTTTTATAATTCTTCACATTTTTCCTCTCTTAGCAAACAGCACAAGAAGTTAATTCATGTTGCAGTGAAGAGACAATCCTAGATTTTAAATTCTTTAGTAAATATGCAGGGTGAGGGAATGTCAGTGCTTTGAAATATAACTCCTGTGTTGCTGTTGTGAGCAACAAAATATACCTTGGACAGATGTGATCACACACCGGTGGCTTCAGGTCCTGTGGGCATCTTTAAACCCTTTTGTAAGTCATATTTCCAGTTTATTGTGTTACCACTGGACTGTCCAGAAGCAAGATAATACCAATACTATAAACTTCCTTAATAGGAAGGTTTGTTCATCAATTCTCTATAAATAGTAGCTAGTGCCTGAAATTGGTGGTCAGAAGGTACTGCAGTGCTTAAAAAGTCAGTACATTTGTACTAAAAATGTACATTCTCTGCTTATCTCCCAGTATAAACAACAGAGGGACGGGAATTGCCAAGTAACAGATGAGTCCTAGTTTTCACTACTTGTGCAGCAAGTGGAGATGCTGTTGTGGAGTTCCTGAATGGTAAAGGAAAGTTGCTCAGAGCCAACCAACACCATACAACAGAAAACAGTTGTTACAGATTCAATGTCTATTGCTTCGAGCACCAGTAAAAATAGCAAGAGCTCTAAATGTAGTCCATGGAAGTTCCAGCTTGGAGCAAATGACTGAAAATGGGGGATGCAGGCTCGCCATCTTATGTTGTTAAGCAGAACCTGGATCACTATTGCTAGGGTATGGGAAATGGATGAGTTAGATTTTACAATGCACTGAGCACTGGGATTTCCAGAGGAAGAGAGAAAAGGTGGGGTTTGATCCCCACTCCCATGACTGCCTCATGGATTTTAGTCAATAATGTTTAAATGTAAAATGTAGGAATTCCAGGGAACACTGAGCAGATTTGTTCTTCCCAGAGCAGTCTTCCTTTTATCAGGTTCCATTTTGGTTTTTCCTTGGGTTAGAGACCTGGGAAATGGGCCTGTAAGGTGGTGTTAAATCCAGGCATTTCCCTGGATTTACAGTAAGTTGGGCTTCTGAGTGAATCAGAATCCCCGTATTGTATACATTAATGTAGAACTTCTTTCTTTCACTTACCTTTAGAGGAGTATTGTTAGATCTGTAATCCTCAGTGGAAAGAAAGAGATCAAGTAAATCATAGCTTTAAAAAATGACAAAAGGACTCCAACAACAGCAAAAACAACAAGCAAACCAACACAACCAGATTTTGGATGTCTGCTTTGATAAGAACTGTATCTTAAATTTAACTGAATATCTTGATCAGGTCTCCACCTGCCTCCTGTTCAGACATGAATGCCCTCATTTAATCAGAGATATCCCATGCCTGTGAGTTTGCTAATACTGACCTGTGCATGATTTAGGTAATGAAAAGTTAGCTCTTAATCCTCACTCTCCTTCAGAGCCTTGAGAAAATGACTAAATGGAGGTAAGACCTTTGGCCTCACAGGGATATGCATCTGGAATATTCATTAATACAAATAAGAGAGAGCTTTCCATGTTTGTTAAAACAGACTTAAAAATCAAGTGACTCAGATTTGGGGATTTCAAGGCATCCCTTTCTATTTACTAAAGAATCTTGGTGCTGCTATAACCTGATCACTAAAAGGATAACTTCTTGAAAGGGTCCTTTCACCCGACAGTTTTTCATCTGTAACACTAGGGGTAGATAGGGCATGTTTTCTGGCTGCATTTATTCAAAAGATTTCTTTTTTCTCATGAAAATTTAAAATTCAATTGAAAAGGTTATAATTCAGAGCAGCTGTGTTATTTCTGATGATTTTCAAGGTATCCACACAAAGCAGAACATCTTGACGTCTTTAGCCAAAGTGCTTGTGTATTCACAATTCAAGAAAAGTGCTGCAATCAGCATCTTTTAAGGAGAAACCATGCTGGATAACAGAGGGGGGAAAGATATACATCTGATAACTCTGCATAGACACTTTCTGTTTAGCCCATATCCATCTATAAGCACATAATGAACGAAGATTCCATAAGAAAGTATTCTGCTTTCTTTTGTCGCCTCTGAATCAATTTCCAAGTTAAAAATTGGGTGTTATGGGAATCTGTGGGATTTGGAAGGTCTATTCAATCAGACCTCCAGATGAGTTACTTTAATGTGAGAAATTGTTTTCCTTCCCATCTCTCATACTCCCCTTTGATATTTTTTTTTAATTAGGTTGTGTCTCTCTATGCTAACACCTTTCTTGAGTTGCTTATAAGTCAAAAGCTCAGCAGACTTGGCTCGTGTCACCAGTGCCAGGCTGGTGCACATTAACCCCAGTGTTAATGACAGGTGTCTGTTGTGTTCTCTTGGTCAGAGGAGCAGAATGTCAGAACAGCCATAAAACTGACACACTGCACAATAAAGAATAGGAACTGAGTGTCTTTGTCAGAGATGGGTGAAGGGGGTTCAAGTCTTACCTGCTTGTAACCTGAATGATTTGAGAAAACCACCTTCCATTTGGCTCTGCTTCTCAGGTTGCCCTACAGCAGATCTGGGGATTTCACAGGGGAGCTGAGAAGAAATGCCAGGGATATCACAGCGCCTCTGGTTTCCATTATCCCACCTACATTAGTGACAGAAAAGTAATATAATGTGATTTCTCGATTTTTCTTTCTCACAGCAACTTCATGTTTGCATCTAGACCAAAACACTTACCTCTCAACATCTGCCCACCTCCCAAAAGTTGTTTGCATTCTCTAAATGTTGAAAAACCTCAGAAATTACATTTTCTTCAGGTTAACCCTATCAGAATTTTACATTTTAGGCATCTGCTATCATTTAAAGATATATAGTTAAGGATATCTCGAAACAGTCACATCTGATCAGTTTTATATTCAGAACTAGCCTCCTCTGCTGGATATTTACAGTGAAACTTAATTCATTAGGCCTTTTTTCCCACTAATGCAGCATTATTAATTTATGCTTTCTTAACTTTATATATAAACATTGGGTTATAAATATGATCATGATTATTTGTATCCCAGAAGATAAGCAATATTTTTATAACATTCACTTATGCTTAATTTAGTATAAATCAAACTGCAGTGTGTAAAAAATCCACTTATAAAATTGAAAGAATATTTGTGTTCTTGCAAGCTAACAACTAGCTTTGGAAATCCAAAAGCTGAGTTATTTGTACTTTTTTCATTCCTTTGGAGAAATGCATTTATGTTAAGTAAAGATGGTATAGCCTGTATAAGGCACTTAATAACATATTTGTATTAATTTCATGTGGAATTCAGAGTTCACTTACATTGTAGGTATGTAGGTACATCCCACTAACATTAAAATAAAAAAAAATATAAACACATATGTTAGGAAATGCCTCTTCATTCCAAGATGCAAATGTACTTTCCTGCACCAAAAGATTTTTGAAGCCAAGCTAATTCCTCTCTCGGTATAAGTCACTGTTTTCCTCAATTGTGTGAGGGAAGCAGATAACATACTTTCATTCTGATTCAGAAACTGCAAATTAAAGCATTTGTCTTTGTTATAGTTATATAAAGTTATATAGTAACTCCACATTAACTTAACTCCATGTTATATAATATCAGCAATGTAATTTTGAAGATTGAAAATACTTGATCATACTTACTGGAAGCCCTGAAGCACTTGAAATGATTTTTCATAAATTGACTTTCAAGACAGGATTTCTCTCTTGGAAGTGTAAGGTAAAAATCTAGAAAGTTAGAGTATGTAATAGTAAGACATTCAGGTCTTACTATTGAACAGAATTTGCTATTTTATTTGCATTTACATAGAGCCAGGCAACTACCAGGGTAGAAGTTTCTGAAGTCATGCAAAGGCACAGAGCCTGTCCCCAGTTTACCCCTTTATCCCAAGTTGGGGTGTGAGCACTGGCAGTTGAGGTTTATGTAGTGGTGCCAGGTGTTTTTTAATGGGTTTTTTTGTTGTTGTTTTTTGTTTGTTTTTAGCTTAATAGTCAATTGAAGGATTTGGGACAGTGTGTAGACCTGTGTACAGCTATAATTTCTCTACTTCTGTTTCCCTTTTTTAGCCTTCCACCTTATACTATGCAGAATATCAAAGTTAGACATCCTTAGCTCTTTGGTTCATGAACTAGCAATTGTGCAGGCAGGAGAAGGTAGGGCTTTTATGCTTGGTTGGTTGTTGTTTGGTTTGAGTTTTTTTAAATTTGGTTGTGGTTTTGCTTTTTTGTTTGTTTGCTTGGGTTTTTTGTTGTTTGTGTTAGGGTTTTTTTGCAAGCAAAGCATAAGGGCTTTGCCCTTCTGCTGGCTGTTCTACTAGAAATAATACAGGATCATGTGACTAAATTTACTTGACTCAGAGATTATTCATGTGTTATAATCTGATGTTTGCAGAAATCCATGCCGAAGTCAGAGGTGGTAACCAGCCCACCCTGCTCAAATTGTGTTTATCTAATGAATTGTGATTTTAGTATTATTATTGTTTTGCATGTCAGAATATAAAATGTTTTGGAAAAAGATTTAAAAAAAAACCAAAATCCCAGAGCATAAAATCAAACATTTTTGGATTTTGTTTTGTTCCCTTTTATCTTACTACTTAATTCTAAACAATTAATTTGTGAAATTACTTGCTAGTAAAAATGACTAAATCAAGAATTCAAGGTGCGTCTAGCATCATATTTTAGAGGGGATATGTGTTAAAAAATGAAAACATAAAGGAGAAAATCATAGGTCACTTTTAACCCTTACAATTCCTAGGACACCTGTTCTGAATCCATTAAAACTTAAACAGGGAAAGATGTATTTCAAGACAGAAGAGTCTCAGCATTTGTGTCTTTTTACCACCACTGTATCTAAGAGAATAACTGCTTCCACTGTGACGTGTTTTCCCTAGACACATAAAAACTTGAGTCTCCAAAACAAGTTATATAAAGGAAACTGATTCTCTTCTAACAGTACTAAAAAAACTCTATCAAATCCTTTGTGTTTTCAGACAGAGCCCATTTTACCATTTTCTTGCTTATCTGTCCAGGTCATTTTAGGACAATGGTGAGTCTGTAAAATAATAAACCTAAATAATTAATTAAGTCATTAATTCCTTTTGAAGTCTCCTTAGTCCTCCTATGGACAACTGCCTCCACCACCTCTAAGAGTTTAGCTATCACTGGAAAATGAGAAATCTGGCAATAGCTTTTGCTGCTCCTCTCTTAGCTTTGTCTCTTCTCAGTAAGAGAATTGCTGCCAGTGGCTTTTCCTTCTCTTTTGGATATGCCTCCATGGCATATCTGTTTGAGGATGAGCTTAGTTTTTGTGAGGATGCTGGAGCATTATATATAATTAAATATCAACTTTTGAGTATTTAAAAAAAAAGCATTTAAAAAAACAGGTCAACAAAACTACTGCATAAATAAATGAAGAGTTATTAGAAGTAGGGTGTAAGGTAGTCACAGAGTGAAAGAAAAATTGCAAATATTTATGGATACAAAAGTCAGTGTATAGTTTAGTGTAATACAAAATGCAAACAAACCCTAATCAAAAAAAAAAAAAAAAACACCAAAAATATTTTTTAAAGCTTTTTCTTTTTTTCAAGTTGAGCAACTGTCTCCTAGAATTTTATATCCTTAAAATTCAAAATGCTTGAGGCCAAAAGGCAACAAAAGTGACATGGTTTAACCTATATGCACATCATGTGTAGTACTTTTGTGATGATTACTGTTAGAATGGGAGGCAATATTAACTCCATGTGCCAAAGGCTACAATTCATGCTTTAAAAAATGACTGGAAATCCTTCTTGGACTCAGAGAGGTTTTAAGCCATAAAACTAACTAAGAACCAAAATTTCTAAAAACTTGTCAAACAGTACACAGGACTTGCAAACCAAAATAGAAGTTATGTTTTTGGGCTCCACAAACCCGAGTTAGAAGAGAGCACAAGAGACCCCTACCCCCCCATCTGGAGGTGCAGGGATCAAGTGGTGTCTTTGCCCATAATGCTCAGTCTGAATTTAGTACTTTTGAATGTATTTTGAAATGGCTATATTGGCCAGCTGCATAGCTGATACACAAAGTGCTTTTATTTTAATTGTATCATAAAAAGATAAAGCCTTAAAGAAATGCCCCAAATTATTTGAGCACTTTAACAAGCAATAATGATAGCAATTCTAAATGTCTTTTCATTATATTTCAGTTACTTTACCTTACAACTGTAAGGTTTTTAAAATAGACACATAGCACTTAGGTTCAACAAATTAATTTATACTTACTGAGCTTTTACTGAGAGCTTGCAGAGAATATCTTGGTCACTATACAAAACATACCAATTCTGCATTAGCTACTGTCATAGTGCAGCACTGATGTCTACAGATGTAAATTGTGCATTTTGATAAAAGTTACAAAATTGAAAAAAACCCTAAAATATACCTGCATTTTCTTACTGAAAGGAAGATAAAATGGAAATATCAGTCTGCTTATGTTCCATACCTTTTCCTGTGAACAGACATCAGGGCTGATGTCACATTGTTTTCAATTATCACACTTTCCACCTTACTAGCAAATTAATTTTGCGGGCTAATCATCTTCTGCTACAAAATATTTAAACAAAATCTCTTTTATTGGCAAAACATTAAAAGCTGATGAATCCAAGTGTTTCAGGCCAAAACTTTTTCTTAATGCACTGTCCTCTTTGTATCCAAATGTTATTGTCCATTCTGCTTGCTCTGCACTTTTCTCAAGCCTGTGGCAGGGTTAGAAATGCAAAGGTCAATTAAGGATAAGTTTGAATTTGATTATTCTTCCTTTATAGTTCAGGATATTTTCAGTACTTTGGTTTTCATTATGTTCATTATGTATTGTTTTCCTTTCATCAGTATAAGTAGAGAGTTATACTTAATGGCCTTTTTTTTTTTTGCTTAGCTGCCAGGTGTTTAATTTTAATTTAATTTTTAAAGCCAAAGCTACTCTATGATGGCATATTGTGATTTTTTGTTCTCTTTTCTCAGTACCTTGTCTGTCTGCTAATCGGACAAACGAAATTATTTAGTATTTGTGGAAAAGTTTGTAGATGTTTTATGGGCAATTTATTTTAGGATTATATTTCTAACTAGTGTGTGTTTTAAGCTTTAGAATTAGAGTGAAAAGCAATATGCATGTTTAAACATTTGATTCTGATGTAACTAATGAAATACAAATTAATACAATGATACTTAGTTCATGTCACTCCCTTAAAAAATTTAAAAAACAACAAACAAGCCTCCCTTAAAAAAAAATTAATCTCATTCTCCCTAGCAGCTGTCTTCCACTGCATTAGCCATTTGCAGTACTGGTAGAATTTAGCATCCCAGAGGAGTTGTGAAGAAAAATGAGCTGCAGTTTAAGCAGCTTGGGAAACCTAGAGGGTTTAGGTTTCCCAGTCATGCAAATAGTTGGCTTGAGTATTCTGTTAACAACTGCATCTAGCAATATTTCATCTAGTGCCTAGTAGAGGCTTAAGGTTGAGGAGAGTGGTGGTATTGTTATTATTATTATTATTATTATTATTATTATTATTATTATTATTATTATTTCGATTTTAAAATGGCTTTTGCTTCTATTATAGAGATTTCTAAAATTGCTAAGCAAAATAAGATTTTTTTTTTTGCTATACCTATGCCATATTTCTGAAAGTTCTGTTTCCCAAGAGTAGTATGTGATAAAGAGCAAAGTTCTGTCCACCAATTCTCGTGTGACCGTAAAAACTACAGGATTTTGCATTAAAAGTGGAGGGACACATTTTACATGGAACTAAGGAAAACTTCGGTGTCTTTGACTACAGAGCTAGAATTACATCTAACCTGGTGCGGGAGCATACACGAGCACGCAGAGCTCCTCGGCTCGGCGGCTGCAGCCCCGGCCCGGCCGGAGCGGAGTTTGACGCTCCCGTGGCCGCGCTGGGATGCCCTGGGGCGGCTTGTGCAGAGAGCACCGAGACGGGGCTAACTCGGCATTTCCGATCCCTTGCTTAGAGCCGAACAGTGCATCACTTTAATCGACTCATTGAGATGTAAACGAGCTTCCCTAATCAGACACGCTCAAGTGGGTTCTACCCATTGCCTGGGGTGAGCTCGCTTGAGCGGGTCACTGATAATAACTTAAGTCCACGCAAGGCTTAAACCAGTTCACGTGTCTGCGCTTTGCTGCCGGACTAAGTTTCTGAAAACCTCAGGGAAAAGGGGTGGAAATGCCGTTATGGAGGTGCCCGGTTCTTACGGTTCTTCACCGTTTTCGGGCAGGTGCCCGCGCTTCCCCTTTATTTAGCACGGACGCGGACCCGGTTCGGCGCCGCGGAGAGGGACAGCGCCCGGCGGCCGGCGGCGGGGCCGCGGCGGGGCCCTGAGGCGAGGGGCGCTCCCGGGGCGGCGCGGCGGTCGGATCCCCCCACTCGCGGGGCGCCGCTCCGGCAGCGGCCGGGGGCACCGCAGCCCTCCCGGGTCGGGGTGAATTCAGAACCCGGCACCGCTGTCCCGCGGTCCGGCCCCTGAGAGGCCGGAAAGGTCGGGGCCGGCACCTCCCCGCCTCTCTCGGCCAGGTTTCCCAGAGCTGTCATGGTCAGGCGCGGCTCCGGGGAAGACTTCCCCCGAGCTGAGGGGCTGGGGGCTACCCCAACTTCCTCACCCCGGCAGAAGCGGAGCGCGGCTCCGCGGCACAGCTCGGCGGCCGGAGGGCGGAGCGGTGCCGCAGACGCTGATTAAAACTCCCTTTGCTGCCGACTGCGCCCCTGATCCTGGTGCCCCGATCTGGCTCCGGCGGCTCCGAGCCTTCCCGCGCTCCCGAGCCCGCTCGGGCCGCTCGCAGCGTCCCGCGTTCCCGAGCCCGCGCCGCCGTGCCCGCGCCGCGCGCGCTCCCCCCGGGCGGCGCCGTGCCCGCGCCCTGCGCGATGCAGTGTGGGAATGGCTGTGGCGCTGGGGTTGGCTGAAAGAGGCGGCCAGTCGAGGTTTAATGTCCGCCATGTTGGCCGTGGCGTATTGAGCGGAACCGGAGCGGCGGAGGAGCGGAGCCAGCGCCCAGCCCAGCCGCGCCAGCGGGCGCCGCCGGGCCCCGTGTCGGAGTGCGCCCCGCCCCGCCGGGGGAGCCTCGGTCCCTCCATGAGATCGCTCGGCGGGGTCCGGCTCTCAGCTCGGAGCGCGCTTGCTGTCGCCCCCCCCTTCCCAGCCGGAGCCGCCATCGCCGCCTAACATGAGCAAACTGTCGTTCCGGGCCCGGGCGCTGGACGCGTCCAAGCCGCTGCCCGTCTTCCGCTGCGAGGACCTGCCTGACTTGGCCGAATATGCCTCCATTAACCGGGCCGTGCCGCAGATGCCCACGGGCATGGAGAAGGAAGAGGAGTCGGTACGTGAGACCCCCCCCCCCCCCCCCCCTCGGCCGGGTCCCACCATCCCCCCCGCACCCGGGCCCCCACCTTCGCCTCTGCGCAAGCACAAAATGGCCGCCATCTTCTCCCCGCTCTCCCCGCCCGCCGGGAGGGGGGGGGAACACCCGGGGCGGGAAAGCGCCGAGCCCGGTCGTCCCTCACCGCGCCCTCCCCCGGAGCTCCCTCACGACCCCTTCGCCCCCCGCTCGTGCCCCGCGGCCGCCGGCGGCCCCTCCGCCGGGCCCCGAAAGGCACAAAGGGGGTCACGTGACACAGCGGGGCGGCCGCCATTTTGTGTCTCGGTCCTTGGGCCGGGCCTGGTGCGGCAGCCGCGAGGAGCAGACGGGGCCCGGCGGCGGCGCCGTGCGCGTGCTCCCCCGCCGGGGGGCGCTGCCGAGCCGGACGGCGCCGCGGGGGGCGCGCGGCGGCGGGAGCGCGCGCGGGCCCGGCCGCCCTCTGGGGAGGGGGGCCCGGAGGGACCCCGGTGGTGCCTTTTCCTTTTCCCTTGAAATAGGAAGTGGAAGGATTTATGTTTAGGTTTGTCCTAGAACACTGCAAGTGCCATCAGACAGGCGCGGTATAAGTGAAGTTGTGACGGTCCCCACGAAAGTCAGTTCTGAAGCGCTGCCCAGAGTAAGGAAATCCGTGTTGGAGGCTAAAAGTCTGTCACTTCCTGCTCGGTTTTGCTGTTTCAGTGGAGGATGAAACTTTAAACCATTTTGAACTTCGGGGTCATTTAATCATTCACTCAGCGCTTTCCAAGATAGGTCAGACAATCAGTAGCTGCTTTTGCTGAAGGTAAAACACTTGGTCACTGTTATTGTTGAAGACTCTGCTCTGAAGTGCGTTATTTGCAGTGTCGTAAATCTTTAATTATTTCCGTAGTATAATCAGTTCTCCCCATCTGTGCATTGGGCACAGCAAATAGGGAAGTACTGCAGAAATACAGTTATGTAAGCAGGTTTTGAAATTTGGTGCTAAGAACAAAGGTGACACCAGCTCGGTTGGTTAGAGCAGCGTGCTGGTAGTGCCGAGGCTGTGGGATCCATCCCCATATGGACCATTCACTGAAGAGTTGAACTCGATGATCCTTGTGGGTCCCTTCCAACTCAGAATATTCAGTGATTTTGTTAGTGTTTCATAGTCCTGAGTTTTTCTAGTTGTCAGACTTCCCTTGTCCTTTGAAGGTGACAGGCTGTAAAGTTTCTAGTTCCAGATGTAGCAAACTTGGAGTTACATTTGTTTTAAGAGAGGTATCATCTTTAAATGGAGTTTCCTCTTTGTGGCACTATTGCTCTTAGTTAATGGCCTCTTCTAGAGAGTAATGCACTTTGCATGTTGTTGTCCATAGAGTAACCACTCTCTGAGGCTTTTTTAAACATAACTCCTTACCATTTTAACATAACTTGGTATTTCCAAGTCTTCTGCAAGTCATAAGTTGCTTTACAGATGTGCTAAAATGTATATTGTGAAGTGTAGTGGTTTTGTGGGATTTTTTTCTTTATTTTTCTAACCGGTAGGTTGGGTTTTATCGGGTTGTTTTGGTGGTGTTTATTTTTGTGAAGATGCTTAAAACTTTAGCATGGTATTGATTGAGGAGTATTTAAGTGGTAGGTAGCAGTGCTTAGGATGCTTGTGTTTCCTTTGGGCCCAGTAGATATATTCTGAATTGATACCTGTAGATTCTGAATATGAGAGAAAGCACCTTTTATTTCCTCTTGTACCAGAATATTAAATTGTGTTGTTTGCTGTGACACTTGCTGAGTTTATCTCTTAGTTCAGGAGAGTGAGACTGCATGCATGCATTTATTTGTAGAAATGTCAGGTTGCTGTCTTTCTCTTTTACTGTTTGCCTGGCAGTTACAAGTTTTCAGGCTAGAAAATTACATGGCCTGTCTGTATCATCTCCCTAAACCCAAACATATATATCCTACCTAAGTAGTCATGGGTAAGGAAGAAATTTTAAACATTAATTATAAGGCTTGTTTTTGTGGTTAATGTGATGGTTTTGTTTCCTAAATTGAGCTTTGAGGGTTAGCTCTAGGAGTAAGTAGACACTTCCCACAGCTGGAATTTGCTCCTGCATTTGTTTTGAATGTGTGTGTACAGACACAAATACACACCCCCAAAAGAAATTCGTTTGCCATCAGTAAGCACAGGTGTCCTTCTGAATCTTTTTTTGGACCTTCATACATAAAATAGTCGCTCTTAAGTTCTTGTTCCTTATTGTTTCTGCAGACTTAGTAAATTTCCTTCTTGCCCTAAAAAGCTTTATCTTCAGTTTATATTAATGTTGACAACAGAGAGCCCAGTTCTATGACTTAAGTTGGGGCAAACCTCATAGGTTTAATACCCTGCTGTACTCTGTTTCCCAAACTTCAGGCCATGCAGGATTTTGGAAAGTTGATAGTTTGTGTTATGTAGCTGAGGACTTGAATTGGAGGATTTTTTCCCTAATGCTTACAAAAACGATAGAAGTTTTACTACAAACAGATGGCAGAGTGTCCATAAGATTTTGGAGGAGAGGGTGTCTTCAACTAGTGTGAATTAGCATTTATAACTTTTTATAAATAGAATTCTATCATTGGTTTGAATTTTGCATAAATGTAATTTTAAATGAACAGATATTTGGAGCTAAGAGTTCTCCTCTTGACTAAATAACTTTCCCTAGGGAAAAATGCAATCAAAGAGATTTAATATTCAGGCATCAAGTCACAAGATATTTAAATGACTAATTACTGTTGTGATGCACAAAAAAGAATCTTATTTTGCTTCCCTTTCATCTTATCTTTCTCCCATCATGTTCCTACATAGAAGTAAACAGCGAAAATAGTGCATCTTCCTTATTACAACTGGAAACTTCAGTTCAGAAGTGATATTCTCTAAGAGTCTTCTGAAGGAAAAACAACCTTGCTGAGTCTCTGGGAGTTGTAAAATGTGCAGTTGATCCAGGGACAGAGTAACCCTTTCAAAGGAAGTGACAGCTAAGGGCCTTAAGTGGTGTTAATTCTGTAGAGTCTGCCTTGCTTGGCCATGGCTTGGCTTCAGTCAGTGGTTTTGTTAGGAGGTAAAGGAGTAGTAAAAAACCTCTTTGACATGCAGACAGTGGTACTGGAGGTTACCAGCTCATCCTGTGTTCTGACTGTTGGTTTAGCTGCCAGGTTTCTGAGGTAAACACATTGTGGCTGTTAACAAGTCTGTTGCTGCATCTAAGAAATTAAAAAGTATCATGTACATCTAAAAAAAAACCCCTTCAAAATGTAATGAATCTTCTTATATAACACTAAACATCCCCTATGTTATTTCAAAATGCTGGTTTTGAGCAAAACAGATCCTCAGTGCTGTAATTTTGAGAATCAGACAACAGACCACTGTTAGTAATACAGTAAAGCAGATTTGGCTATCAAGACTGTTGGTAACTGTGAATAAACAAGTAGGTGGAGTAGATTTGTTTATCATTTAAAAAGGACTTTTTAAAAGGTGTTGCTTTGTGTATCCTGTGGTTTGCTATTTCTGAGGAGAGTGTTAAATTCTTTTTAACTAGAAATTCAGATTCTAGACAGGAAGGAGACAGCTGGGAAAGCAGAGCAGAGGTAAGTTAAGTGGGATAAAAAGTGAAAAAATATGACAGGCTGAAGCTTTTTGAACATGTTCAGTGACATTTCAGAAAGAAAGCATATATAGCTCTACAGGCAGCCTAGATTTGATGGCTTCCAACCAAACCAAGGGAAACTACACTTGTTTTCCTTGCATTTTTTGAAAGGAAAGTAGGAAGAACACACTCTACATCCCTAGGCTCTAGATTCTCTTAAAAAATAGAAGTTTGGGGGCTGGGGGGGATGGGGTGTTCTGACTTTGTGGATAATTTATAAAATATATCCTTATGGAAAATGACTATGACTATAGTTGGGTTTTCAGTTTTTTCAAGGGAGTTTTAAAAAGGAATCAAGTTGTGTTTGAAGGACATCATGTCAGCATTATAAGGCATTTTAAAATGTTAGAAAGTTAAAATTTCTCAGTTGAAGCAGTGCCCTAGCAAAGATTAGCATGAGCAGAGATACTTTTAATTAAGTCCCTTAGATCTGAGAAATTAATTACCTAATAATTTGTCTGTGTTGGTGACATTGCCAGAGTTAATAACAGCCCTAGGGTTGTGGGAATTATCTTGGGCTTCTGGAAGGTGGTTGGTTGACTTTTTCCTTGAGTGAGTTTGTTGTCCTCATGTAAATTCTGATAGTACTTTGGTCTGCTAAGGTTTTGGATATTAGTTTTGATTTTTGTCTTCTCTGTGTTCAAGTTTGTGTAGGTTAAATGCACTTTCTCCCTCATGTAAAGTTTTTAAAATGCCAGTGTCTCTGACATCTGGTGTTGAGGCAGGAAAGAGAGAGTGCTGTTGCTTTACTGAATTATTCCTAACTCCCTCTTCTGACTGGCATCCTGGTCTGGTGATGAGTCCCTGTCCTCACCTGAGCTCTGGATAGCTGCTTGCTTGCCCTGCTAGATTTCTGACAGTGATGCACTGCATGGAGTTGTTCTCTTGTGGATCACAGTTTAAATTTAAAGCTTGATTTCTAATTTTAGTTAGTGTTGTTAGTTACAGATAGAAGAATTAAGCACTCAGAGTCCAAAATTATAATCTGCACAGCTGTTCATTCAGTTCTTACTGTTTTCCTTTGTATGTGTGTCGTGGTGTAAGTGACAGCTTGCACAGCGGGTGGAATTCAGTCTGGATGTGTAATTATCATTTCTGGACACTGTCATACTCTGTTACCTGGTGTTTCAGCAAACTGTTGAAATAGTTTAAACTGTGCTTTTGATGTCTTTAAATCCACAGTCATATTATCTTTCCTGCCCTGGTTTTGAGGATGTTTAAGAAAAGCTTATTTGTTAAAATTTCATTATTAGATGTAATTTTCCCCCTTCTTCCCCCTTCAGCATGACCTGTCAGTATTTGCTAAATGCTATAGAAGACCCAGTGAAGATAAGCTAATGTTCATTCAAATGCTTTAGAACACTTCAAACATATTCTCTAATAGGATGTATCTTAATTTAACAAAGCACTACATGGTAAATTTTCATTTACCCAGTTTGGATAGACTCAAGGATCACATCCTTTCCATGGAACTGCCTTGGGCACTGCTAGCACAGATATCTGCCAAGCCATATCTAGACTGAAAAATGTCTTCCTCCCCCCAAAACCATACTGCAGGCATTGGGAGGCTGCCTTATCCAGGGTCTCTTGCTGCTGAAACAGCTGGTTTTGGCTTATCAAGGGAAAAAGTTGGTAAGGAATGTACAAAAAGGCACCCATATGTTACCATCTAAGCCCTAATGAATTCAAAATGTGTGAAGTAAGTGTGTCGCTGAGGTGTAGTGAGTCAGTGTATGAACAGTGTTAACTAACTTATATATGGAAATGTCACTAAAGGTTCTCCAGTCTTTTTTATTACATTCCTGCTGGCTTAAGAAACTGCATTCTGTGAGTGCATCCATAGAAGTGTGTGTAATTGTGTGTGTGGTGCCTTAAGTGTTCTTAAAATAACCACTGCCTTACTGACACAGGATTCATGGATATTGAGTATTTTAGAATCTTGTTGGGACCATCAGAATTACATGAATGTAAAATCATAGCAGGTACTGTAACTGAATCATTAGTTTCCAGGCTGGGCTTGTTTTGTTTTTTTTTTTTTTTTTTCTCTCTTTGATGTGGTGCTAGGAAACTCTATAAAGTTTTTTGCTTATTAACAGAAGAGAATCTGTGCCCTCCTCTCCAGCTGTAGAAGTCCGGAAATCTTAAGCACAACCACTCCTTTAGTAGTCTGTTATTAGAAAAGGACAACTGAAAAATGAAAGGATTCTGAAGTAAATGGGGAGAGTAGAGACCTCTTTTTGCAAGTCTTGGATTCATGAGTCCCATAAACTAGAAGAGTATTGTTTTTTGTTTATGTTGTGTTCCCCTTTGAGCATCTTTGCTGCTCACTCATAGCAAAGGCATTAATTTTGTATTGCCAGTCTTAACCTTTTTTAGTGCATAATTTTAAATACACTGAACTTGTAGATTAGGTTTCCAAGATCCCGCATGTTTGATAGGAGGGGAACACAGAAACAAGGGCTGTTTGCAGTTTTGTCTAAAGTAAGTCTACAGACACCTCAGTTTGTAGTTGGAAGAAATTTTTCTGTGAGCTCATGTCACAGAAACCTTAAACTTTACCATTAAACCTTAACTTTACCATTTAGTTTGGTACTGAGCTTAGTCATTTACTTCAGATATACCTGTGTGAAAAAGGTTTGAAGTTCTTGGACAGAGAATTTAGAGAGAAGAAATGTGGCAGCTCATGACAAGTGGGGCCTAATTTCACGTGTGAGAGTAATAGTGATGACTTCCTACATATTCCATCTTCAGTTACACCAAAGTTTTCTGTTCTGTTTGATGTTATTTAAGTTATATTTAAGTTAATCTGAGCATTCATGCAAATTAGGAAATCTGGCAGATCATAAGGAGTAGCTTTTGTAGTGAGCAATTAATGCACTGCCTTCACCTACCTGAAGAATGTTGTTAATCCTGTGATGTGAACCCACCTGTAGCAGCAGTGTTCCCTTTAAAGTCAGAGGGATGCTGGTGGCATAGACTTCTATTGGTGCAATGTATTTGAGTCTGGGATGAGATGGAGTAAATTTTGCTTCTGGTTTCTCACTGAGGTGGACCTTCACATATTAAGAAGACATACAGATTATGCCTTTGGGATTTGACAACTGCCTGGAAGCCGACAGTTCTGAGTAAAAGTTGAGGAATCATGCTACATGTCCTGTTGTTACACCACAGGGCAGTCAGGCACTAACCTGAAGTTGTGAGCAGAGGTCTGCCATGGAAGTGGTGTGATAAGGCAGTGTTCTGTATATGCTGTCAGTTAAGCTTGTGATAATGGTAAAGGTGTCTATGCTGTGCTCTGAAGCAATGCTGGAAATACTTAAAAAATAGTAGGAGCTGGTTATGCATGTCAGAGGCTTATCCAGGAGGTCCAGATTCTCTTTTGAAATTGAGAATATGAATTGGCAGACTTCAGTTTGATTATTGTCTATAATACTAATATTGAAAGAGATTTTTCCTTTTGAAAGCAGAATAATTAAGATATTTTCAATAGTCTTAATGGCATGAAGCTGTGTCAGGTAACATTTAGGGTGAATATTAGCGAAAGCTTCTTCACTTGGAGCACAGTTAGGCACTAGAGCAGGTTCCCCATGGAAGTGGTCATAGCACCAAATCTACAGAGTTCAAAGCATCTGAGCAGTGTTCTCAGGCACATGGTGTAGCTCTTGGGGTTGTTCTGGGCAGAGCCAGGAGTAGGACTTGATCCCTGGGGGTCTCTTCCAACTCTGGATATTCTGTGACTGTTGTATGAGTTCCTCTTAAGGAAGCTGACCCAGAAAAGTTGTATGTAGACTGCTCTTAGAGAATTTGTTTGATGAATGCATTCTCAGGTTATTTTTGCCCTGTAGTGGACATGCCAATGATTGCACACAGAAGATGTGTAACAGCAGTGTCTTTCTGCACAGCAGAGTTTTAACTACAGTGAGACCAATTGTCCATGTTCACACTTGAGGCTAAGAAGGTTAGATGTACCTAGTACTCACTTACTTGCAATGAGCGTGTTTGGAAGAGTTTAAAAATGTGTCTCAAATTGTTTATATTAAGCCAGGGAAAGGAGGATGCCCACAAATATAACTTAGTTAGCTGCATTTGTGAGAGCACAAGAAGTAATACAACTGGCAGGGATTTGGAGGAGAGGAGTTTGTCAGGATCAACTGTAAATCATTTTAAAGCCAGACTTGTATGGAAAGGCTTTACCTTCTGAGAATTTTCACAGCTGGCCTTAAAGAGGAACCCCAAAATATTATCTTCCTGACTTGGATCCATCATCTTCCAGCTTTGATCCATCATATAATGTACTTCAGCTAAGGATTGGGTATTTATTGTATGCAGAAGAATATGAATAATCATAGGGACAACAGTTCAGTAACCTTAATATTTGAGAAGTGTGGTGATGTGTCCGTAGTTTTCTTTTCATTTTAATAGCTAACATTCTGTATTTATTCCAGTAAAATTCTAGTTTTTCATAGGAACCTGCCTAGTATTAATTTGCTTCAATGTAGCAAGCCCTTAAATCTACTAATCTTTTCATTGAGTAGGCCACTTTGCTTGTAGCCATCACAATAATTGTGCCCTGATAATATTATATTCCTCAGAAATGTATATGAAATTATTTACCAATTTGTTATAGGTATTTAGTCTGAGTTTTGAATACCTCTAAGTCAATGTATTATTTTTTCAAGCTCCTGCTTTATAGGACTGAGTATGTGTTAATATGTAGGCATCTGTTCTGCTAGAGCAGAATATTGTCATTGGCAGGCCATAGGTGTATGTAAAAAGTTACTTGTTCTTTTTCTGCTGCTTTTCCACGTTGTACTTGTAAGAGGAAACACTAGCTTTAGTGTCAAGGACCACATCAAATGACTGATGTACCAGGCAGGAGATATCAGATGCTGCTTTTGTGTCTGTACATGCACTCTTCTGTTCAGTGAGTGTGCTCTGTTCTCCCATCCACTTGTGTTTGTATTTCTGTGTATTCTGCTTTGTGTGCTTTCAAGGACTAACCCTGTTCTGCGTAAACATATGTGAAGATGAATTGCATCAATTGAGACTGGAATAAAAGTTTGAAAACTTTCTGCTCTGTCAGTTTCTTCAAGCACAGATTGATAGTTTGAGTGAGAGAGGAAACGATCCTCTTAAGGTTTAAGTACCATACTTAAAGATTGGTTTCCTTTATATTTAATCAGGAATTAAGAAATTAATGCTTTTTGAATTGGAAGCTTTCAAGAGGGTGTGTTTGGAGAGGATTGCTTTCCAACATCCGTTTAAGTTTGTACTTTATATCAATTTCAAGACTTCAAGGTTCCTTCCAAGTTGTAAACAGAAGTCACAGATCTTGTAGCCTGCCTGAGAGGCTTCTGAAGCTTACATTTGAGGAGAGGCATTGGTAATGAAGGCTGCCCTGTACACACATCTAGTGCTAGTGTTTTCTGATATGATTTAAAAGCTGTAGTCTTCAGGTTTTTTATTGCTCAGATGTTCAATTCAGCACATTGCTACTAGGGAGGTGTCAGATTGCACAGATGCATTCTGCACAGGCTTCTTTTTCCAGATTTTTCTTTTCAGAATGCAAGGATTTTGTGTCAGGTGTGTTGTTGTGAAAGTGTAGAGATGGTGAATTAAAGATGTTTAGAAAGGGGAAGAAAGGGTGATTGTTGCTCTTCCAAACTATTGATCTGTAATTAGTCTCACTGAAAGAGCCTTTCTTGGTGGAAGCACTTGATGTTTTTCTTTTACTCTTTGTGCCATTATCATTCTCCATGTTATTCTGTGTAGTATAACATCTTTTCTTCCAGGCATTTCCCAGGATTTAATTATTTGAAATGCCCCATTCTCTTGTATTTCTAAATTCTGTAGTTTTGTTCTCCTTCTTAAATTTCTTTAAATGCTGATGATAAGATTGGATTTCTCATTTCCCCTGTGCCCTCATTTTTGCTTAAGAAATGAAGCTTTTCACTGTGAGGTGAGGCTATTCCCCTCAGCCCCAATCCTGTATTAGTGTTTCAGCAGGACATGTCCTGTGTGCCTTTTTGGTACTTGATTTTTCTCTGTACTTAAATACAAGAAAGAACTCTGAAGAGAGTGGCAGAAAATAGGAACTGGCTTCAGAATAAGATTTTGCAATATTGTAATGTGATTTACAATACTTATGATTCAGTAACCTAGATCTGATAACTCTTGTAAAAAGGCTGAATTCGAGACAACAGGGTGGTTTTATTGGCAAGTTCATGAGTAAGGCTACAGGTAAGAGTCAATGAATCTGAGTCCTGCAGAATGTTTTGTATTATGTACAGAATCCTTTAAGCAGGTTACTTATACAGAACTGCTGGACCTTTCAGATACTACAGATGCACTTATGTATTCTTTCCTGGTTCTCAAGGATTTTTTTTGCTTTCATGCATGTTTTTTGCCAAAGATGATGACCTTGCTTGCCCTTCTCTTGCTATTTATCTTGTTCAGTTAGAAGGAAGTTATTATTAACAGTAATGTACTTGCTTTGTTTTCTGATGAAGATGCTGTGGTCTTGAAATAGGCCAAGTACAAAATGAGGCTGTTCAAGTATTAGGATTAAAGGTAGTTCAGTACAGTCCCTCTTGGGGAGCTAATGTTTTTCATAGTCCTTCAGGTCAATAGGCAAGAATTTATGCTCTTGCTGAATGTATGAGGTGAAGGAACTTGAGCTACTAATAGTGAGGTAAAACAGCTTTCCTTTTCTTGTCAATAATGTAAAGGTTTGTTTTGTGAGAAGGTGTGGGGAGGGAAAGCAGTGAAACATGAATGTTTACAAAGCACCTCTGTCTAACCAATCTTTACCAGAGCTGTAGGATAAGATTGATTAACAGAAACTTCTGTTGTATGTTCATGCTCTCAGCCTTCCTCTGAAAGAGAATTATTTCCTTTGAGGTGTCTTGTTTTGAGAAAAAGTTTAGAATATTGAAAAAATAAATTGGCACATCTTGGACTAGAACAGAAAACATAAGGTTTGTTGCAGTTAATGCTTAAACCTTATGTCTGGCCTGATTTTCCACATCATCTGTACTTCATTACAAAAGGACCTTGTGCTGGTAGTTGTGAAATGTTTTCTTTGAGGGCTTTAGCTGTCTTTAAGTGATGGGGATGTGAGCTGCAGAATGTCCTAGAAATAAAGACAAAACCTTGCTGGGGAAGCTGGTGAGGAAAGAGAACTCTGAAGTGGTCCTAGTAAGTTTCTGTTACTGAGGAAAATAACAAACATCTACTGGCTCCAACTTTGAAGAATTGCTGTCAGGGGTAGGTTGTGGAACAAGTCTCATCAGAAGGTAGCGGTTTTGGTATTGTGTGGCAGGATAGTATGAAATTCTGAAGCCATCCTGAAGCAATAAGAAAAATATTCATAGATACTCTCATTGGTAAATGAGAGCCTATCAAAAAAACTTGTGAAACTAAGTAATCAATCTGTTCATTATCCATTCATTTAATCAGGTAAAAAAGATCCCTGTGGGTGATTTAATAACCTGATTATTTTTAAATGTTATATCCAGAAGTTGGCTTAACTCAGTAATTTAAAAAAATAAAGGAGGGAGGTATCTGACATTTTATTTTGGCTTGTATTGAATTGTGATTTTGCTGGTGTAATTTTCTGGAAAATAGTAGTTTGAATGTTTTCTAGTGTTGATTTTCTTGGGAAAATCATTGTCTTGTCAGCAAAATAACTTGACCTGTACTCAAGAGAAACACTATGAGAAGTACTTGTTTTAGTTAGTAGAAGGGGAAGATTCAGTGTTAATTTTGTTGGAGAGAGTGTCTTAACCCTGATTGTTTTGCATTGTGGTCAGGTGTGTATGTAGAGTTCACAACTGTGTTTATACTGGCTGGATGTTTGTTTTGTTTTTGCGGTTTATTCCCACCATTACCAGGGAGAGTGAGTGTGCACAATTTAGGCTGTGGTTAAAGTTCCTAGGGTTAAATGCTGGCTGATAAGTTAACTCTGAATTGTTTCAACACTTTGCTCTTGCATGTTTGTTAAATATCAGTTACACATCCACATTACCTAAGGATGTTAGATGGGATTTATTGCTGGAGTTTGAAGGAAGTAAGCCCACCACTTTAGCAGATGGCACTGTCTGGACAGGTGGAATTGGAACTTGAGGTCCTGACTCAGCTTTTGGCAACAGGATCATTTCCAGGGATTGAGGGAACCTCCGTTTACTTTGGCTTGCAGTTACTGTAATGTGGGAAGCAGTATGAAACTGAAGCTGCAGTTGATAATTCAAAAGCATAACATTAGGCGGCTCTGAGTTTTATTCTTTGGGAATGTATGCAGCAAGTTTTGTTTTGAAAAATATCAATGTGCTAAATAGTCCTTTAGAAATATACTCATTAATGGTAATGTAGGTAAAATAGTCCTTGCAGACAAGGGATATAATGAATTAATGACAAGTACAAATGCCTCACAGTCTCTGGTAATTTGCATGGCACCACGTGGTGAGAGAGACTGGTAGCATGTCTGGCAGAAGAGTTTTTTCTGGAGTCCTCTTAACTTTGTTTCCCTACTTATACGTGAGCTGTATTCTCAGACTCTGTGTTTGAGAAGGGCACAAAGCAGTCTCTGAAGTGTTTGTTGTGCTTAATATGTTTATACATTTTGTAGATACATTCGATGTGTAGACACATCAAATCATGGATATTCATACCACTGTAACTTGATTTCCTGCAGCCAGGACTGGCCCATTGAGCAGCTGCATGTGTGGTGGGAAAGTAGGCACCTCTGTTGGGACTGGAGCAGTGGAATTTGCCTGACTCTCCTTCTACATGACATTGGGCAGTTGTTTTGTCTCACTCAGACACTTCACTCTCACTGGGTGCACAGAGAGAATGACAATGTCACTTAAAATACACCGAGCTTACAAGAATTAAGGAAATGTTTGTCCTTAGAGGAAACTTTTCCCATTCACTTCAGTTCTTCCTTTCCTACCTTATGTATGACTTGACTGTTGCTGAGCATTTATACCCTGAAAACAGGTTTGATCATAATTGCAGGTACAAGGTCATGAGTATGAAATCTAGTCTGTCCTGCATTTTTAAAGGCAGTCTAAATAAACTTGGGCATTACAAAGCACAATGAATAGCTGGTGTCTGACTCATAGGAGCTTATAATTCAAAATGTACATTACTGATCAGGGAACTTTTAAGCTGCTATTTTGTCTAAGCTTTTCAGCCTCATACAGGCCTCTGCTCTAGGCAGCATCTTTGCATCGATATGCAGTAATGTTTATTCTAAGTCAAGCAAAGGGTCTAAATATGCAGATTTACAAGCTGTAGACTGACATCTTTAACAGGAAATACACAGATTCAGTGGAAGTCCTAAGTTACTCAGTATTGCACCTGTCAGTGTTGGAGAAGCGCTTTCCCACCTTTGTGGCATCAGACCTGAAACACTGATCTGTTGGTGTTGCAAATATGGAAGCTCTATTTTTAGTTGAAAAGTATGGGTAGGTTTTACTTGTGTTTTCATGAATGTACTTTGACAAAAATATAATTTGCTAGAGCAATTCTAGGTAATTGCTAAGCAAATTTCTTTTTACTAGATGCCTTATGGAGTAAAACTTAATTATGTCTCTGCTAGCATTTTTACTTGGTGGGTCTTCAATTTTCTCAAGTGTCTTTATCAGCTCTCTTGATATCTTGCTGTCTTGATATGTTAAAAAGCTCCTTTTACTAAGTTACAATCTGCAATGTTTTGGGGTTTTTTCTTGTAACAAGTATTGTAATTTGTAGAAGTATGAGGTAGGAACTTTGATACCATTGGCACTGACAGGTATTCAAAGACAAGGTTATGTGTACTCTGCCATCCTGTGTGTGCTTATGCAGTTCACATTTGTGCTCAGCACTATATAGCAATTTATTTCCATTTTGTGATATACAGAGGAGTCAAGTACTTAAAGATATTGTGAAGTCTGCAGAAGGGCTTAACAGATTAGCTTTTAGTCATGGCTGTGGTGCACTGTATGCTTTTCCTGCAGACTTTTTCTTCCCCATAGCACTGAAGTGGTTAATGTTAAAAAGGTTTATGCTTGAAATCATAAATAAGCTTGATAGTTTAAGACAATGCTCTGGAAGCTTCTTTACTTTGAATTTTTAAAATGCAACTGTTATATATGAGCTTTTTTATGTGGAATGCACATGTGACTTCTTAAAAGGTGCTTAGATTGTTTAGGTTTTAAGGCAGATTTCTTTTTTATCTGACATGAGGTGCTGAGCCTCAACTCATGAGTGAATGAACTTAGAAAATGTTGGTACTTGGTTTTCTTGTTGATGGTTTTAATGTTTTTCTGTCCCCATATTATTGTATAATGTTCAGTAGAAACACCAATTAAATTCTGTTACTTCTTAATGTGAATGACTGCTTGAGGTAATGAAACTCTACAGAAGAGGTAGTTAAACCTGACAGGCTTGTTATAAATGAAGCAGTCTTAGGGGAGGTGCAGCTGGTTTAGTTTTGTGTGCTGGAGATCCTGTGTAAACCCTATTCATTCACTGGTTTGTTTGTTTGTTTTTAATTGTTTGGTTGATGGGAAAGGTAACAAAATACAAAGTTGCAAACGTACTGAGTTTCTTTCAAGCCTCTTTAATGTTAAAGTTTGAATAGAGCATACTGGCCTAAAAAGTTCATAGAGGAAAGAAATTATTGGCCTGCTAAACACAAAGACTAAAATGAGACTTGCAGGTTCTGATACCTTGTGGCTCAGAGAGAACAGCTGTGGAGGTGTGGCTGTGGGTTTTGTACTTTTTTTACTCTCCTTGCTAGTGATGCCCATGGGCTCCTTTTTGAGAGACAAAGTGGTACTCTGATAGAATGCACACTTGTCCTGCAAGTGTCAAAAAATGTTTCTGCATTCTGTGAAGAGTGTGCTTACTAATGATGCCTGGCATTGAGGCTGCCCCAGCCAACCAAATTGGACATTTGTTTATGTGAAGTCCTTGGGTAGTTGTACAAGTTGGTGTTCAGAAATATGACAGTCAAGCTGAAGGCAATATTGAGTTTTAAAGTTTTACTGCAAATTCTGAGAGGAAACATAGTAGTTCTAGGTAGGTAAAATTTTCAAGATCTGTTTTTAATACTTTTAAGAAAAACCCCAAACCAACTAGATCCTGTTCTTAGACTTGTTTTTTCTTCAGACTCTTTGATCATATGTAGATCTGGGAAAATGTTGATTTTTTGCAGTTTGTGATGTGTGGCCTGTGAAAGGGAATGTTTCTGAGCCCTTGGTAAACTTAATGCTGGGGAGATAGGGCTGCTGCTCAGACTCTTATGGCTTTGTTCATTTGTCTTACCTGTCTTGGTTGTACTGTGTACTGCTGCCAGGTTGACTGGTGGATCCAGATTGAGAGGTGTGAACTGCAAAGGGAGAAGAGAGTCATTGGACAACCTGGTCTGAAGAAGAAAGCTTATGGAAGCAGTGATAGGCATACTGTTGTTCATAGTTTATGTAAAAAACTTTGAGAGAAATGTCAAAAATTTCACTCAGCTGAGTTGAATTCTTTCTAATTCTGCTGTCTGTGGAAATGTAGATTTTTGGCTTAGCCTTTAACTTCACCCAGTGCTATGTATAGTATTTGGTGATGATTTAAAACTGGAGCAGTTGAGGCTCTTGTCTGGGTTGGAATGCTCAACCCTGTGTTATCTGCACGTGGAAGAATGGTGAAACAGAATAGAAATTTGTTGGGTTACCATGTTGCTTGTTATTCAGATAACACTTAACAGTAGTATCAAGTCCCTGTAACTAATAAAAATGCTGGAATCCAGGTGTAAGCTTTTGCCGTGCAAAAATTATCTGAGTTACAAAGTATTGCTAATGCTTAGAAATGTTTTAAGCAAGTAGCAAGGTAGATGCAGTGATATCCTTTAACTTGGGAACTTGATACAATTATTAGTCAACTGATGAAATGATCTTGAAGTTCTGCTTCAATGGTCTATATGTGAGGAGAATAATTTTGTTTTAAAACTTTATACAGGCTGTTCTAAATGGTATTATAGCTGAAAACTCTGGAAAGGTTAAATTACAAGAGCTGTTCCCATTCAGTTGTAGACTGTGTCCTGGAAACTATATTATTTTGTACTGTATAAAAATCTCAGTTCACTTTGTGTTACAGTCTGATTTCAGTGTAGAGGTCATGTCCTGAACATGTATTTACATAATACATTAAAAGCATCTTAATGCGTTCTTTAGAATTCTTATTTAAGGGAAAACTACTTTGTTTACTATAGATGACTTAAATAGTTTCCATTCATTGCAGTCTCAGATGAGCACACAGCTGGAACAGCAGGCTGAGGTAAGGAAGGGCTCTTGGACAAGTTTGCAGTTCAGTCTGAAGTAGCAAAGTTGTGTGAGGCAAGCTGAGCTGGTTTAAATGTTAGCAGTGAAGGAATGCAGTTCCTGGTCTTTTTAACCTGTGGACTGATGAAGCTCATGAGAAGAACACTCACCTAAGAGTGAGTTCCTTCTCTCTGTGATGTGTGGGTTACAAGGCTGCCGAGGCTGAGGAGTTCTTGAGAGCCAGAGTGGTTACAGAAGAATGGATGGGCATGGCCATTACCAGCACTGAGGAGATGGTTTAGTGCCTTCTGCCAGTTTTGATCTTCTGCAATTCCTAAACTAAATACTTCAACTTGATACCAAGACCTGTCTTCTGAATGTATGCTGTGCAGTGGCAATTTGGCAGGCAGACAAGTCTTTTTAGGTGGTCTGAATGGGACCTGTGCCTGAAAAGATAGAGGCGCATTATGTTCGTGATCTATACTGCATAATTAATGTATGTGTTAAATACTTGAATTTTCCTGATTCCTAGTGTTCCTAGGTTGTGTATCTTATCCTCTCTGGCATGTTTTGAGCCAGTCTCATTCATTTCTTCATCTCTGCCTGTTTGTTTTGCACAATAGCTTAAAACATGAAACTGATTTCAGTCTACTGGTAACAGGATAACAAGTCACTCTCCTTTTCTTCCAGTGTTGTTGTGAGCTCTAGTACTAATGTTAGATTTCTGGGTCAAATGCCCTGTGTGCCTTCCACCTGTCTACCACCATTCGCTGAACAAGAATAGAAGGTGAAAATGTCCTCTAAGTTGTAATTTGCTGCTGTGAGTCCACAAATAGAGATGCAAGATTTCTTCCAGTGAAAGGGTGGACTCCTTCCATGCTCTTAGAAATGTCTGATTTGAGCATAGGGAAAACAGTCTGCTACAATGCTCAGGGTGGTGTGGCTGATCTCATTTCTGACCAGTGTTCTAGAGAGAAGTCTAATAATTACAACAGGGTTTTTGATACTTTGTTAATTACAAACCCATGCATTTTTAGAAGTAAATTAGATCTCATTTGCACTGAGCAATTGCTATTTAAACCTATGCAACTCTTTTAAATTGGTATTTTTATCATAGTTCTAATTATTGCAGTGATTACAGTAGAAGAATCCTTCTTAACTGACTACTCAAGAGACTAACATCAGTTGATAAACAGAAGTGACCTCCATAGTTTCCCCTCCATCAAGGGACAGTTTTAGGCTCTCCTGTAACAATAAGAAAACATTTTCTCTGCTGTGTAGAATGATTCATGCCATTGAGAGGTCTTGACAGAAGAGCATCAGAAGGGGAGATGTAAAGCTGTGTGGTCTGGGTGAATCTGCAGGCAGCTTCAGTTGATAGGAGAAGGTGTTCACTGTGTGTCCATATGTTCTGAGAGTTATAAGAGAAGGAGGGCTACAATTGCTTGTGGGCCAGATGAGGGACAGAAGTGATCTGCTCTCTTCCTTAGGACCCATCACAGGTAGAGCAAGGAAGGCTGCTTTGCTGACCCACCTTTTCTGTCCTGTTTTGCTCATGTGGGCTTCTTGTGACCAGATTTAAACTATTGTTAACACTTAGATGACATTCATGTACTTGAGTTCACGAGGGTCAGAGCTGCAGTTATGCTTACCAACAAAACTATTGCCTTGCCATTATCAAAGGCCAGATCTATCAGCTGTTATTCAGGAGCTGGGTTCTGGGTCTCAGTCAAGGATCACCGTAACTCAGAGACTGATCTTGTGCCAGAATACCCATTGAAGACTTCTGTGCGTTGCAAGGCTGACTCAAATTGCCCTCATCAGTACAACCTCAGTCAGGTTTGGAACTTTTCAGCAGCAGGTGTTTGGAAACAAGTGCTGTAATAAACTTGTCAGAATATGTTTGTTGTTTTGCAAACAGTTAGGTGTGACTGCCTGTGTGTGTGAGGAACTAAAGGCAGTGTGTGGTATGTTACTGTGATAAGTGCTTCTGTAATAACCTGTGGAGCTGCTGCTCAGGAACAGCTAAGCATTTTTGCTTTCAGTCATACCAGAAGCCACTAGAGCCACTTTCTGCCCTGAAGGTATGAGTAGTGCAAAGAAAGTATCTTTGAACAGTTTGCATTGATCTAAGATGTTTTCTGTGCTCTGGCTGTGCATTCTGTACATTTCTCCTGCAGCATTGTTGGTGCTTGCCTGTCCCTGGGTGAGCTTTCTCTATTATGGTGGTATTTAACTGCCCCTGAGTCCCACAGAAACATATTTCCAGTGCCTGAACTGGTTCTAGGAATGGAGAAGGAATTATGTGAGTACAGAATAAGGCAAGGCATTAAAAAAATCGACCTCTTTGTTTTGCACATAACTTTTTGATATTGCTCCTTATGTTCCTCCTAATCTTGGATATAAATTGATTAATAAATTACAGGACAGCTAAGATCCGATAACAGAAGGAGAAACTGAAGAGAATGAGCCAGTTCAGGTGTTTTATTCCTTTCTGTCTTCTTTGTGGACAGATTTATTGGATTGAATCTGTTGACAAATTTTCTCAAAATTTGCTTAACTTGACCATCACACTTCCAAGAAGCCTTCTTCCCTGATCCTGTAGGTTACTGAGATCCTTATAGGGCTGAGACACAATATGTGTCCTGTAGGTCACTGAACAAGCCAGGGTGGAGGTTGGAGAGTGACTTGTGTGCAGTAGGTCATAGAAGTGTTTCAGCAGTCCCTACTCTATATTTTGGAGTGAGTTAGCCTGAAGGGTCATGGTCTGCAGCAGGGTCTCTGAGCAATTTTGCTGTGTTTTCCTCCACTGCTCTTCTACCAGTAAATATTGCTGACGTGAGAGCCTTTATCATCTCTGTGAATTCAGCAGCCAAAAATCTTTACCTTATAAGCCTGGAATCAGGTTGCTCATTCACCAGTTTACCACCTCTTGATGACATGATGAACAACTTCTGATTTTTTCAATTCTTGATATTTTCTTATTTGATCTTAATTGTAGAGTAATGCATTTGTGTTTCAAATGAGCTGCAATTTTGTTGGATTTTTTTGTGTGTGTTTAGAGGTTTTTTTTAGACCATAAGCTGCTAGGAGGTAAAATGTGTATTAAAAAAGACAGGTCTAGGAGTTTGTATGGCCTTGATTGTGTGTCAGCTGTAATCTGATTCAGTGTAACTGTTGTGAGCCTAATGCTTCTTGACAACTGTCTATGGAAACTGGTTCCCTTTCAGTTCTTATGCCTTAGACACTGTGAGTGCAGTGAAGTGGTAGCCTTGGGAAAGCACTTGGGTCAGGGATGGGTGTGAGAGGGTTTTGCCCAGTCATACTGATGTAAATCAGCAGTTCTGCAGAGATGGGCAGTGATTTGCCTTAGTTCCCAGTAATGACCCAATCAGTTGTAGTTTGTTTTTTGTAAAGGTTTTGTTGCAGAGACAAAGATGTGATTCTGATCTGCACAGGCTTGAACTCAGTCCTGTGTGCTTTTTAAAAGTACCAATACTTTTTAAAACTTTCTATTTGTCCGCCCCACCTTTTGCTTCCCCCCCAGCAAAGACACCACTCCCTTGCTTAGGGTAGGCTTGGGATATTGGGAGGCTTTCTGTTCTGCACACTGGCCTTGAGAGCTGCCTCTTTGGGGAATTTCCATAAGCAAAGGTGCCTTAAATTATTATTTCTAACAGGTCTGAATTAAGTGGAGAAATTATTTGAGGAAACAAACAATCAAATTACAAAAAAGTGGTTTTTTCCTTTATTTCTTGAACAGATGCACTCATTGCTACTGCAGGAACATTTTTTCAGTTGCCTTTCTAAAAGGATAATATGCATTCTATTGCTTTGGTTTGTTCAACTGCAATGACAGGTTATGTCACTTAGTCTTTTAATGCTGTGTGTTGTGGTTACCTTACTTGGAATATGGTCTCCAGAGTGTACTGCAGAGTAGATATTTTGTCAAAGAAACCTCTGTGTTCTCTCTAAGTGCCAGTTTTCTTTTAGAAATTGCAACTAATTTAAAATCCCACTGTCATGTTGCCAAAATTTAAGAACTATTACCAAAATGTGAAAGAAGGCAAATACTGCTTGCTTGCGGTTGCTGTGCTTCTGCTTGTTTCTGCTTGCAGGCAGTATCCTTTCCTTTGTGTTCTAATTGTTGTAATTCAGATTTTTGAATGTACCGTGCTAGAAATGCATAAAACATGGAAATACTGAACTTGTGACAATTAGCCCTATATCCTTGCATTATCATTTGAGAGAGGTCCTACTGCCCACCACAAAGCAGCACTGACCACAAGTTCTGATTCCTTCAGTCTGTAATGAGTGCTGCTCTGCTTTGATTTGCCTTGTGCCTTTGTTGCTGTCAGTTTGCTTTAGATTGTCCTTTCACTCTTTGATGTTTTGGAGCATGTGTGCAGTAAGAGTGGATAGAGGAATAAACTTGCTGTCCTAAAATTACTCAGAAGGAAGACCACAGAATGACAATTAGTGCCAATGCATAATTTTGCTTATGAAATTGCATCTTACTTTGTTACATTCTACACACTCAGAAAAAGAGTTGCTGTTTTGGTGGCTTTTTCTGTAGACTCTCTTAATTAGAGGAAGCCTAAGGGAGGAAAGTGGCTATCAATCTTTTGGTTATTCAAACAATTTACATTGTAGTCTGGTATGTATTGGTGTTTTAACTGTCCAGATAATTTTCTGGACAGGAATATAATGTGGAGAATAAGGTGCAGTTCATAGTATAATGGAATATCCAGAACTGGAAGGGACCCACAAGGATCATCAAGTCCAGCTCCTGACCCTGCACTGTACAAGCCCAACAGTCACTCCATGTGCCCAAGAGTGTTGTCCAAACACTTCTTGAACTCTGGCTGGCTGGTTCTGTGACCACTTCTCTGGGGAGCCTGTTCTAGCTGAAGAACCTTTTTCTAATATCCAAGCTAAACCTCTCTTGACACAGCTTCTAGCTGTTCCTGAGGTCCTGTCAGTTGTCACCAGAGAAAAGAGGTCAGTGCCTGCCCCTTGGTTCATGTTTCTGGCTGAGTGGTACAAAGAGTGATGAAGCTGTGCCTTTCCTAAGAAACCCTCTGTCTCTGAGCCGGGTGCTCCCACTGCATCCCTTTTTGTTGGGATTGTCAGACCACGTGGTGAGCCAGTATAGGATGCTAACCTGATGGAAAACTAACTTAGGTGCTGGCAAAAGGGAGCAGATTTTTAGAGTTTTCTTGTATGAACTTTTTAACTTATAACACAAATTTGGCTGAGCATTAGTAAAAAGTAAAAGAAATGAAGTTTGAAGAACAGTACCATTGTTCTGAAATTACTGGATCAAATTAGCATTACAACTCCTAAAATTGTAATTGTAATAGCATTCTATGTCAGGCAGAGAAAGCAACTGAAAATGAAAGGTTGTCTGGACATAAGCACAGCTAATAGATTGAAAATAGTGAAATGTAAAAGTGCAAAGCAGTTTCAGGGAGAATAAACTCCCTTCAATAAGTACATGTTGTGAAATAGTATGTGTGAAAGATCTAAGTAAGCAAGCTGGGATACAAAGGGAAGAAATTTTGAAGCAGCCTGCTGTGGTGTTAAGCAGTTCAGGCTGAGTGTTTTTGTAAAACAAATGCAGGTATTTCGATGTTGTTTCAATCAGAAGGGTACCTTAAGAAAGAAATGTGACTACATTGAAAGTGGAAACTTGTTAATAGGAACAAAAATATGTGAACAATTCATATTTACATGAAAGGTATATCTTGAAAGAAGGAACGAGGTGAGATCCATCTAGCAATGAAGGTGTAGAATAAGATGAGAATATTCTGTGAATGTTTGTAGTAAGAAGAAGTTTTTCTTGATTGTACTTGATACTTGAGATGGTTGAAATGTTTCCTGAATCTTAGCGGGGGGGCTTTTGTCTTTGGTATTAATTTTAAAAAGACTTTTTAAATTTAGTGAAGCAGTTAAGGCAGTGTAATGGGTAACTGCTGCCAAAGGGGATCATCTTTCTCTCTTCTGCATTTCCCCACTGCTTTGCATACACACATCCTGGCAGTTCAGGGAGCCAATTTTTCAGATGACTAATTGTTTCTAATTGTTTTCAGGGGAAATAACAGGACAGTGATGGCTTTTTGTGGAATTGGTTCCCATAGCTGTCATCACAGATTCAGTCTGACATAAGGCTGTGGTAGTATGGAGAATGACAGCAAGGGGCACAAGACTGAACCTTGTGGTGCTGGCTGTTAGATAAGTCTTATTCTGATGTGACAAATTATAGTCTTTGAGCTTGACTAGCCCATCTAAAATTCATGCCAGGAATTTAAAGAAACAGTCTGGAATAGTTTTACAGCTATTTGAGAACTTAAGAGGAGCAGATGATCTCTGAGGAGAGAGAAAAGGCGCTAAACCATGCTTCAAAACAAACAAACCATAAAATCCCTCAAAAATTCCAATCCAAAACCTCATAACAGTCAACAGACTTTTGAAAAGGTGGAAGCTAGAGGGTTACAAACAAGTTATCTTACCCACAGTTCCTGGAGGAATAAGGATAATGTAAGTTATTTGGCCCTGGTGATGACCTGGAAGATACCAATCTGTATGAACACCAAATAAGAGATTTTCAAGAACAAACCCCAGTTAACCCAGTTGAACTTTGTTTTGTGGCAGGGCACAGGACATAATGAGTAGTGGTATAAAAAAGGCTTTTTGATACTGCTCTGTTATGCAGTGAACGGAAGCAGTTGTGTAGTAGAAATAAATCTGCTTGGAAAACTGTATCTAGAAATAGATGGACAAAATGAAAACATTTGTTGAATTTCCTAGGTGGTCTGTCTTTAAATGCCAGGTGATATTTTCAGGAGTTACTGGGACTGCAGTATCTACATACAAGTCTTCCTGTAATGTGAAGAGCAGCCAGAAAGTTTGATTAGGATTTGAATTTAAGATCATTCTGACAAATTAAGGAAACCACTGCATTTTTAAATGGAAAGCTCTGGATTCGAATGAATGAGGTGTTGCATCTTAGTGGGAGTAATCAGCTGTGCAATCACAGTGGAGAATGACTGAAGAATAGAAACTGTAAGCTGTAGTGTGTTAGTTAATAGTAGATAGTTAGCATGCTTTCTTGTTAAAAAATTACTGCTTTTGAAGTTAACAACTGTACCTGATTTATATGTATTACTGTCATGGTTTAGCATGGCTTGGTGCAGAAATGATTCTGTGTGAGAACTGCTAACGGCTTCCTCCAGACTCAACAAAACCAGTCAGCTGGCTAGTTTTGAATGTCGAATATTAAACCACTTAAGAAAGCTGAACATGCCTGTGAAATCACACTCAAAAATGAACAAACCCCCGGAAAAATTCTCCTGCTTCCGGCCTTTGAACAGGTAACTGGATGCTGGCTCAGCCTGCGGCGCGGCTCGGCTGAGATTCTGCTGCTGCTGGGCTCTGACCAGGGCCAGCGGGCCGGGCCGGCTCTGCTCAGGATGGCCGGGCCGGGCCGGCTCTGCTCAGGATGGCCGGGCCATGCTGCCCGTGCCCCGGGAAAGCCGTGCAGCTGAGAACAGAGGACTCTGCAGCCCTGCACAGAGGGCAGCCCCACGGCTGGAACTGAGCGCAGCAGGGCCACAAAACAGCCCCGCACCCGAGCAGCCGTGGTTCAGCAGAGATTACGTGGCTGTCCGCTGGCCCCAGCAAGATACCAACTCTGTCAGTGCACGGATGAAACTTGCAGACATCAGTCCTCTCTCAAGTGAGAGAAAAGGAAAGGGTGAAGACATGTAAAGAAAACAGCATGGAGACACTGAGGCCGGTGAAGGAGGAATCAAATCCCAGATGGGAGGAGAATGAGGAGATGCCTTAATCTAGGGCTGAAATTGTCTTGTAAGGCTATGGTAAAGATATCATTTATACATCAGACTTTTTTTTTTTCTTTTCCCTGTAATTCCTGGAATGCACTGGGGGGATGTTGCCTTCTAACCCACAGGCATGAGCAGAGGCACCAGTGTTGAAGCAAGCAGGTATTGAAGTAGCTGTGATCCAATAAGAAGCTTGAACAGAGAGAAATGAGAGAGATGAGAAACATTGCCCCAGGGATATAATAATGGAATATTCTGAGTTGGAAGGGACCCACAAGGATCATCGAGTCCAGCTCTTCAGTGAATGGTCCATATGGGGATGGATCCCACAACCGTGGCACTATCAGCACGCTGCTCTAACCAGCCGAGCTAGTGTCACCTTTGTTGAAAACATCTGTTACCAGAGATAATAGAAGAGGACTTTTGAGATGACCCATGGTAGTAGTTGTGGGAGTTCTACCAAACAGTGGGAGGAACTTCACAATTGAAGATTTCTGGGTGGCTGTTATTCGTGAAAATTAAAACCATGAGAGAACTGTTTGTGTGGAAAAGTCTCCGTGGCATGGCAGGAGAGACTCCTTTCCCTAAGTGAACTGAAGAAGGATATTTTGGAAGTGGTAAACTGACTGAAAATACCAAATTTTGAATCTTTATGTTGTCAGTGGTAAAGGAAGGAAGAGTTGGGGGGAGAAGTGTTCTGAAGGTTTATCCTGATTCTTATTCTTTTAATTTTGTTAAGAAAGTTTTCTTTATACTCCTTATACAGATGTTTGAGCTTGCTTTTGCCCATCTCCTAATTCTTATCTCATAGCAGAAAATGAGTAAATAATTCTAGTGAGTACCCTGGTATTGGGCCAGCACTCAACCCACCTCAGTTACCAGGAATGAGAGAGATACTGAAGTTGGAGGCAAAGTTGCTCTTGTGGGTTTGTCCAAATAAGTGAAAACTTCAATGCATGGAAGCGTAAGGAGAAGTTGCCCTGTCTGCTTAGTTTCTTCTGTTTAGTGGAGTATCTTTTGAGGTGAATTGAAATTGATATGAACAATTAACAAGCAGATTAACTTTTTTCATTAGGGGAAATTTCATCCAGTTGCTTTTTGTAATATGTGGCACTGCTAAGACTCTCTGCTCACATACTGAGTATTTTTGTAATTGGGATGAAAAGCAAAACCATGATTTGTGCTTTTGTTTTAAGAATACTGTTAAGATTTCTTTAAATACAGGTAACTTTAACCCATTAGTACAGAACTGTAGGCTACTGGTACTTACTGGTTGTGTCCATGTCAGAGGTGGATTAGAGAAATTGGAATCTTAATTTAGTGTATGACATCCTTTTCTTCTCTGAAATAAAGCAGTTTTTTGGTGTTATAAACACAAGCTGGGATAAATACACCATGAACCCTTAATATTATTATAAAACCAGTAAGCATTTGCTAAACTATAAGAACATTGGCTATTATTATCTATTTGATGCAGAATCCTACTGGCTATATGAAGATAAAGCTTAGTTCCCTGTTAGGCAACAACAGGTTGTAGCTGTGTAATTCTGAAGAATTATTACAGTTTACAAAATATTGAGGTGTCTGACAGCAGTAGTTCAGTAAAAGGTAGAAAATAAGCTAGTTTGTCCATACCCAGGAAGGAATGCTGCCACACCTCCCAGGTGACATGTGTGTCTGGACTTAACAAATGCTGCAGGTCAAAACCAGTGCAGTGAGTTCTGCTTGCAGCTCTGCTATGCCTTGTTCTCATGATTGGTCTCTTTCCATGAAGAAGCTTTTTAACCAGGGGACAGATGTGAAATAATATCTGCAGCTTGTGTGAAAATGGGCTCAGATCCTGTGAATTCTTTTAGGAGCATTGCATGTTAGGACACAGTTGAATTTCAGGCTGTGTCAACCTTGCAGTTTAGAATAAAGCCTATTTTATAACCTTCTTGATTATTTATCTTTTTCTAAAGTTTAGACAGAAGATCTTAGTTGCCCTTCTTGTACCAAAGTACTTAAATTGAAGTCAGACAGCCAAAGATAAGATCATATGGATAAACATCATATATTCAATGTTGAAACCAACTATCACTGCTGCCCTTTTGCTGCAGTTCCTGCTTTCAGGTATTTCTCAGCATCTCACTGCGAGATGTATTAGCATAACTATTGTAGCACTGGTTTACTGAACACCTGGGGAGGAACAGAATAGAAACTTAAGAAACAAACACTGCTGATAAGGGAAAAAAATACCTTGTTGTATTGTTGGTAAACCACCTAAAGACATGCACACATCCGTGTGGTTTCTGTTAGTAAGTTAGTATGAACCCTGCTGATACTACTTGCTGTCTTGAGAGAACTGTGGGGAGAATGGTTTGCATTTTTACTGGTTTTTGATGGATTAGGAGAAGGAAAGGGAGGATAATGACGAGCATTGCAATAAATGAGAACATCTTCAGGAGTAATTCACTAGGTAGAAATCGTTGCTGTTCATTGGCAATGATGGCAAACCTCCTATGCAGTCCGGCATTACTGGCAATAAATGGCCAAGGCAACTACAGAATAGTACTGGAGTCAATATCTGTCTGCAACCACTTGTTATACTCTGGATGTCTAATCAGTCTTAAGCGTCTCTCCTAAGCCTGGGTTTGCGTGTCTCGGTGTGCCCGGAGCGCCGGCGGGCCTGGGGGAGTTGGGAAGCTGCGGGGTGGGCAGGGGCACAGCGCCACCTGCCGGGGAATCTCCGGCCCGGGCAGCGCCCACTCTTCAGCTCAGGGCTTTGCAGAGCGCGTTTGCAGAGAAATACCTCCTTCAACCTGAATGAGGCTGAGTTCTGGAAATACTTTCTCAGGTTTTCATTTCACTTTTTTTTTTTTTAATAGGAACATCATTTGCAGCGGGCTATCTCAGCACAACAAGTCTATGGAGAGAAGAGGGATAACATGGTTATACCGGTTCCAGAAGCAGAAAGTAATATTGCATACTATGAATCTATATATCCTGGAGAATTTAAAATGCCAAAGCAGCTGATTCACATACAGCGTAAGTAAAGTAACTCATTCATTGAAGTCTACATTGAGTCTGCTTTCTCCTGGCAGCAGCTGACAGAAGGAGAGGATAGAGCCATAAGCTGTGCCAAGGGAAATATAGGTTGGATGTTAGGAAAAAGTTTTTTACAGAAAGAGTGATAAAGTAGTAGAATTGTCTGCCCAGGGAGGTGGTGGAGTCACCATCCCTGGATGTGTTTAAAAAAAGATTGGATGTGGTACTTGGTGCCATGGTTTACTTGAGGTATTAGGGCTTGGGTTGGACTCGATCTTGAAGGTCTCTTCCAACTTTGTGATTCTGTGAGAATTAAATTTTACTAGGAGTTAAGACATTATTCATAAGTGTCTGAGCTCCCATCAAGACCGACTTCTGAGAATTTATTTTTCAACATGTGGAAAAAATTCTACTTGATAAAGAAGTATGCTTAATTCTTGTTTGGAGGGAAATTTAGATTTGTTAGCAAGCACAGATACAAATCTACTTAAAGAGGAAAATAAATAATGCATACCTAAGAAACAGAATACCTGTTCCTGAAGCGTCACCAGGATAAAATGGCCATAGAGTAGACTGGGGAGCCAACCAGAAATGACAATAGCAGTAAAAGTATTTGCCTATGCCTGGTGCAAGTATTCTACATCTAAAAGCAGATGGGGTTTGCTATCACTGATGACTTGCAAATTTGTTGTGGTTTTGTTTTTGTTGGAAGATAGCAGCTATTTGCTATGGATATGACCGTTCATGTGAGCACCACATTCCTTCAGATACCTTTGGAAAAATTATGAAAAATACAGTCTGTTGCAGAATTCTGTTGTATGGTGTAATAAGCAGAATTGAAAAAGTAGTATCTGTGCTATGTAAACATACCTCATGCCTAATTAACTTTGGTTAAATGCTAGACTTGTATGTCATTCTGAGCCTCAGTAATAGCTTAAAATATTTGAATTGTAGAATAGTGTGGGTTGGAGGGACCTTTAAAGATCACCTAGGTCCAAACTCCCCGGATTGAGGAGAGTTCAACTTGATAAACAGAGCCTGGTCCAGCCAAATTGTGAATGTTTCCTGGTATGAGCATCCACCAGTTTTTTCATTCTTATTTTCCTTATCTGGCTGTTCTAACAGCTGGAGTTGTTCGTTTTAAGCTGCACTGTATTCTACCTGCTTGTTTATTAAAAATGGATATGTGTTTTCACATGTGCACTTGGAAAGAAATTTGTGTCTCTTACCAGCCACAGCAACTTGAATGAGATATGAGAACTAGGGAGTCATGTTTCAAATGCAGTGATGCGTTTTCGTAGGATACAGTGGCAAACAGTTGTTTGCATTCTGCAAGACATTACTTGTGTGTGGAGATGCTTTGCTGCATAGGGTAGATCATGCTGGGTCAGCATAGTCTGACTCATCTACATCACAAAAATCACTGATGGGAATGTGTTAAGATCATTCTAATACAGGCTGCACATGCTTTGCTAGGAGTACCTTTGATGTGTGTTTGGGCTGAAATCTCAACTGCTGATTGTGCAATACATAAAACTCCAGAATGCTTGGCAGCATTGAAGATTTTAATGAATGTAAAAATGTCTTACTGAAGCAGTGAGGCAGCAAGCTGTTAGTTGGTTTGACCACTAATAAATTTTCATTGGTTAACAAAGCTATAACAAGTAGATGTGAACTTTTATGCCTAATTTTTAAGAGGGTAGTTTTTTTTCAAGGAAAAAACCTCAATGTTTACATCCATGTGGAAGTAGCATTATTATAAAATTCAAACAAATAGCTTTGGTTTTCTCTTGAGAAGTGTGTTGTGTACTGTGGGCACTATTAGAACAATTCATTTTTATAGTAAAACTAACTTTAACTTTCACTGTATCATTTAGCTTTTAGTTTGGATGCTGAGCAGCCAGATTATGACTTGGATTCGGAAGATGAGATCTTTGTGAATAAGTTGAAGAAAAGAATGGACATCTCTCCTTTGCAATTTGAGGAGATGATAGACAGACTAGAAAAGGGCAGCGGTCAGCAGGTACAACGGTACTTTGAATAAAGAATTTGAAATATACGCTCTGTGTATTACTGTATGAAAGTGACATGCTGGGTTTTACATTTAGCCAGTCAGCCTGCAAGAGGCCAAGCTCTTGCTGAAGGAAGATGACGAATTGATCAGAGAAGTATACGAGTACTGGATTAAAAAGAGGAAAAATTGTCGAGGTCCTTCACTTATTCCAGCAGTGAAGCAGGAAAAACGAGATGGCTCCAGCACAAATGACCCTTACGTTGCTTTTAGAAGACGAACAGAAAAGATGCAGACACGAAAAGTAAGTGTATCAGTGCCTCCCTCAGCTTTTCTTTCTTTTCATTCTCCCTCTTTCCAGAAGTTGCTTATTTAAAGAAAAAAATTGCAACAAAATAAAAATTTGAATTTTCTGGTTTTTATTTGCGAGGGCAAAAAACATAAAACAGCTTTAGTCACACTATTGAATGAAAGTTTATATTCACTTTTTCACTAAATTTACTGTTAAACCTACTTAGGGTGTTGGCAAGCTGTGTATCATTGATAACATGCACATGCTTCTCTTTGGTTTAGCATGTGACTTGTCTTTTATTTTAATATACCTAAATATTTATAACTTACTTTAATTCAGATTATTTAACTTGAATGATGTGGAGAAACATGTGGTTTATGTATCTGCAGAATCGGAAAAATGATGAAGCTTCTTATGAGAAGATGCTGAAGCTACGTCGAGATCTGAGTCGTGCAGTAACCATCCTGGAGATGATAAAAAGGAGGGAAAAAAGCAAGAGAGAGTTGCTGCATTTAACGCTGGAAATTATGGAAAAGAGGTAATGTTTATTGAAAATTGGCTGCAGAAAGCTTTGGAAACTACTTTATATTTGGGTTGCTGCAAATATTTGAACAGTGGGAGATTTTTAAAATAAGTTCAGACTCTGTTTCGCATCTACAGAATAGCATATTCATATTTGCCTATGGAGGAAAAATAAAACATTAGGAAGTTGCTTATTAAGGGAGGGTTATTGTCATCTTAAGCTACATTGTTTTATTATGTGTGTAGATACTTTCAAACTTAGGTATCTACTCTGTATATTATACCAGACGAGAGATCATAGTTTTCAAGCAAAGTCATTTGAAATTGTATGTTAAGTATGTAAATAAAATCCCAGCTATTTTTAAGGCGAGTTTTAATCAATACTGTTCTTCTTTGATTTAATGATCTCTATTCTTTGTGAAAAAAGCTTGGTCTAATACCCTCTTGGGGAAAACAAGCATTTCATGCAGCATTAAATGTGAGAGTCATCTCCAGCTAGTGCTTCTTTTGCCATCCTATTGATTGCCTGTGTTGTGGTCCAAATGCTCTGCCAAGTGTTGCTTTCTCAGTTGACTGACGATCACAGTTGTAGTGTGGAGTTGTCCTTTAGGTTGATACTTAGGCTAGAGAGGTCTATTCAGATTCTGAGTGTCCATGCTTGAAAACAAATGTTTCAAGTCAGTACCTTGAAACTGCAGAACTGACTTCTTAGTCTGCGTTTTTAGGGAGACAAGCTAAATTGACTCTATCAGGGCACTTCTTTAAAGTCCTGAGCATTTTCAGCAGAAACAGGGGAGAGAAATCAGGAAGATTTTTCCTGTTGCTTTCTTAACGGAAATAAGCTATTGAATAGAAGAATGACTTGAATACCTCCCTCACAGTAGAGAACTGTATCTCAACTCAGCATTTCTCACAGGACTTGAAATGTAATGTTTCATGGATCTGCTTATTGAAAGTACTCTGTAACACAAAAGAAGGAGGATTCATGAATAAGGCATTCTGTTTCACTGTTAAAACTTCTTGAATGATAAATTCTTTAAATGGTACCAGTCCCCAAGGAAAGGGGTGGGTAACCCTCTCCTTTTCTTTACAGTATTACCTTTTGGAGATGATTTACAGAGTAGTTGTCCTTCTTTATCTGTCAGCATTATTCACTGCAATGAATTTTCTTTGTTATTCGTCTTCTTCTCTGGAATAATACTTTTTGCACTTATTGCTGGTATACTAGATATTCCTTTTACCTCAAGTTCCAAGTATTAATTTGTTTTTCTCAGTTTTTTACCATATGGTATTGTACTCCAACAAATAAAATTTACTCTGATTTCAGGTATAATTTGGGTGACTACAGTGGAGAGATCATGTCTGAAGTCATGGCACAGCGGCAGCCGCTGAAACCCACGTATGCTATTCCCATTATTCCTGTGACTAACAGCAGTTCTTTTAAACACCAAGAAGCTATGGAACTGAAAGAATATAAAGTAAAAGTAAGTCATGTCAATAACCAAGTTACTGTTTGTGCTGTGAAGTGTACAAAATACACCATTTTAGGATTGGAGGAGGAGGGAGGAAGCTTTTTGGAACTGACAATAGGGAAGCAAAGCTGCAAGTGTAATAAAATGGCTTTGTTCTGTTGGAGTTTCAAGGATAACAGATTACCAGCATTCCTCAACATAGAAATAAAGGAAGTGCAGACAAGCTACAGATAAAAGGATACATGCAATTGTGTTCTTATTCAGGAAAATGGAGACATTTTTCTTTACTAGTGTCCGTAAAGCTGGGATGTCCTGAACAAAACTGTATTTATTATCCTTAGGCATTGTATGAAGATAGAACATCACTTAGAATGATGTGAATACCGTATATTGTTCTAAGCTATGTAGTTAATTTAATATGGAGGGTTAGGGTTTGTTTTGTTTCTGAAATATGATCCATTGATAATTCTCCCCCTGCTGTATATCTTTGGTTTAATATTTAAGTAAAGTATCAAATAATCTTATTTGATTTAGACAGCTGACAAGTACTTTTCTCCCTGCAGGCTTTAATTTTGTGTCATAGAAACCATAGCTACAGTGCGAACAACTGAGCATGTTAAATAGGTCAGGTGACACAGGATAAAGGCTGAGGTATAATTTGAATTTTAAACCAAGGCAACTTGTAACTGAAGGATATCCAGAGGCTGTTCTGAATTTGACAAGGTGGCTTTAATCAGTGAATTCTTCCACTGGTAGTAAAGCATTGTCCTTGTGATTGCTGGTGTGTACTTGCTTATCAGTGATGTTGGATCAGTGCAGTGTCTCACAGCCTGGAAACTTGGGAAATACTCTTAAACTTGACTTTGCATAGTATGGGGAAACATGTTTAATTTTTAGAGATTTTTGCAAGATTATAGGTATCTTTGACGAGTCTGTTTTTGCCTAAGTACCATTGCTTGGTGCTTAAGTGATACCCTGACACTGCATAAATGGCTGTCAATTAAAAGTGCTAGGAAATAAAAAAGGTGCCCCATAGATGTAATGATATATATTTTGGTCTCGTTCTCCAAAGTAGTACTGTTACCTTAACTGCCAGTGAGTTACCTACCACAGATTGAGCAAGCAGTGCTAGATTCCACATTGTCTGTTCAGTGTTTCAGTTACTGGAAATGAAATTCAGACACTCTGAAATGACTGCATGCTTTACTAGAACATGGTAGAGAGATAAATTCACGTTGTTAGCTTGCTTACACAGGAGTTTAAGTAAACTCCTGTTTTAATGTTACTTTCTTCTGTGTGTAATTTTACACTGCTTTCATTTTTCTTGCAGCAAGATAAACCTGATGTAATTAGACCCAAAAGAAAGTATGAGAAGAAGCCAAAAGTCTTACCTTCGTCTGCTGCTGCTACTCCTCAACAGACAAGTCCTGCTGCACTGCCAGTCTTTAATGCTAAAGATCTGAATCAGTATGATTTTCCTAGCTCAGATGATGAACCTCTTTCCCAGGTAGGACCTCTAGTGTTTGTGCTGCTCTTTGGGAAAGAGCAGAAGTAAAACTCGGGAATTTTCTAATACCTCTCCTCATACACCACTCTCACCCTACCCCCTCTTCAAAGGTTTTGTCTGGTTCTTCGGAGGCTGAGGAAGAAAATGATCCCGATGGTCCTTTCGCCTTCCGTAGGAAAGCAGGCTGTCAGTACTATGCTGTAAGTAGAATTTCCTTGTGCATTGTAAGACAGAGTGTCACTGTGTGAAAACATCTTGTGTTTAATTGTTTAAAATTATTTTAAGCCTCATTTAGACCAACCTGGCAACTGGCCGTGGAGTAGCCCTAAGGAGGGAAGATTAGGAGATGTGCGTTACAGATACTGCTTAACCACCCTCACTGTCCCCCAGAGGTGTATTGGGTTTGCACGGAGACGGGTTGGCCGTGGTGGAAGGTAAGTGCTGCGTAATTGTTGCTGTTCTTAAGAATAAAATTAAATCAGTAAGATGCAAAGAAGAACCAAGTCTAAAAAACCCCAAAAATTAAAAAATTGGAGACATTACAGGGAGATTAGCTTGTTAATGTCTCCGTTTTTGTTTTGCACTAGTGGAAGCTGTTTTAGTAATGTTTTCTTAAATAGTTCTTGGGGTTTTCTATTGCTTGCACTCCCATTTTTGGCATGAAAATGCATGTATATCTTCAGTTGTGATTGGTTTGTTTTTAAATTGTTTGCATAGCTATCCTCAAATAGTAGCATTTCAAGATACCAAAAATAGTATTTTGCAAAAAATGCTTTTCAGAGTTTAGACAGTATTGGGTGATTTTGGGAGAGATGCTTAGAAACTATAATAACTGTTAAATTTCAAACATAGTGAAAAATATCAAATAATTACTTACTTTAGTCATTTTGCTTTTAACAATCTTTACTGAAAACAATTTATAGATGGTTGAGTGTGTAAATATGTGATGTCTTTAAGAAAATAGTACATTTGTATTAAATTTTTATTAAAAGTAAGGATGTGATTTGCACTTCAGATTTATGCTTAGCACCTCTCCACATATTATTAGTAAGCCAGCTTGGCCAATCAGCAAAGTTGGAATGAGATCTGATGGCTCTTACAGGGTGGTTTCCAAGGGGATTTGGATGTTAGTGTGCAACATCCCTACTGTTTTGGGATGGTTGTAGGTATAGTCAGTATATATGGGAGTAGGGCTTTGGAAATGAAGTTACTTTAGGAGGACATATTAATCACTTTTTACTTAAGCAGTGTTATTATCTAGGTCTTTTTGTTTTAATTCTGTGCTGTTGAAGTGTCTTTAATAAAAATGTGATGTCGTACCTCAGCTCTTCTTCAGACAGTAGAAGCTAGAATATCCCTAAATAAATACCTAAATACTTACTGTGAAATAATAGGTGGTCATGCATTGTGTCAGGGGGGTGTGCATGTGTGTTGGCTTGTTCTAGAACACTTCTGTGTAGCTTTTTTTTATCCTTTAATCATCCACAAGCACACATGTCAAACTGATGACTTCCTTGGTGTTTCCTTGCCGCTGTTTAATTGCGCTTTATTCTGGTTTTAGGGTGCTACTAGACAGAGCGCATTCGGACTACGATAGTGCATTTCATCATCTGGATTTGGAAAGCTTTTCCTCATCGCAACACTCTTCAATCAGTCAATTTGCCAATACCTCAGAAACAAATACCTCGGACAAATCTTTCTCAAAAGACCTCAGTCAGATACTAGTCAATATCAAATCATGTAGATGGCGGCATTTTAGGCCTCGGACACCATCCCTACATGACAGTGACAATGATGAACTCTCCTGTAGGAAATTATACAGGGGTTTAAATCGAACAGGCACAGCACAACCCGGGACCCAGACATGCAGTACCTCTATACAAAGTAAAAGTAGCAGTGGTTCAGCACATATTGGTATGTCTATTTTAACAAACTTGCTTCTAGAAGTTTTAAATTTACATCAGAAAATCCAGAATATCATTAGGTCATCCATATTTTACATTGTGGTCTATTTTGATGGTAGCAGCCTATCTTCAGTGTATCTTTTTATTTGCATTTTCTGCTAACAGTAGTGTACTGCATCTGAGATTTATACAAATGCTACAATGGTATGTAATTACAATTGTCGAAACATAAAAGGTGAAACAACAGTATTGTGTAGGGTTTAAGTTCACTGAATATTTGGATTTTTTGGAATTAAAAATACATTAATTGAAATCCTAATATAAATATTATGTACCAAATTTTTTCTAGTACAAGGTCTGGCAGTGATGGGAAATGCTTAGGTAAAATGTTTGCATTTAGAGTCCCAACATGCTGTGAATTCTTACTTGAACTTAAATGAACTTAAATGCCATTTCCCAGCCAAGAAGTATCTAGCCCACCCTCACTGATACATCTGCTTATGCTTAGCAAAACTCTTGGACTAATCACCTCTACATCTTGTCAGCAAGTGGCAGATTACATCTTGTAGAACCTAATTACAGATTTGAGGATATGACTCTGAAAAAATGTGATGTGTTAGTGGTTTTTAATTAGAACACTATTGGATAGCATCACTCTTGCTTCTTCTCACTGGTATTTACATGGTTAGAATGGAACTTACCAACTCATCAAAATTCATGAGTTACTTACTGTAAATGTCATCTTTTTATAGAAGGTTAAAGTGATGTCATTTTTTATATAAAACAATCTTAGAAGTTCACCATGGTTTTGTAAGGAGTCTCTAGAATCATATTTTCCTTGCCATTTTGAATTATGGCTTTGGAAATCAATCAGAAAACCTGGATAATGTAGGAGTGTGGTGAGTAGAGATGCATATACCTAATAAACTAAGTAAGTTGTGGGTTGTTTTGGTGATTTGCTTTAAAGACACACTGGTTATCAGATAACTTTAATCTTCTGTATGCCACTATTTTATATGCATTCCCTCCTGTATCATGTTTTGAGCCTTTTTCCTGAAAATTCTTTCTCCTTGCATTTGTAGAGTTGGTGAGCAGCAGTTTGCTGCTTTATTTCATGCTTCCTCTGCATGCTGTCCTAGAAGTAGGTCCTTGCCCCCATGCCCCTTTCTTCTTGCATGATTCTCCTTGCTGGAAATGTACTAGGGCTAAAACTGATGGTTCTTACGGTTTGTGATCTTAGTGTGACTTTTGGTGTTTAAATTCTGCTCTTTCACTGGCTTGAATCAGTAAAACAAGTCCGGAAGTGAATGAAGGCATTCTCTGCCTGGTGGGCAAGCTGAACTGGGATAAATGGTAGCCAGATGAGGAGAGTGAAAACAAAACTAATGTGTGTTGAATAGACTGTAAATACACTGTCAAGTATTTGTGGACAGTGCTTTGCATTTGAAAGTCACCTAGACTTGAAAAATCAGCTGATGGGAGTTTAAAGTTCATGTCTGTGTGTGTCTGTATAAATAAACACACACACATCCTTTTAGAGTATTTTTTCCCTGAAATGGATGGTAAGGATATTTATCTACATCATTCAGGAATTAAATGGAATTACTTATATTGATGAGTCCCATAGGAGGTTTTAATTGTTGCATATTGAAGCCTGTGGGAAAGTAATACATACCTAGTGTAAGTACCTGGTATAATACATTCATTTTTGCTTGGAATTCTGTGAAAAATATTTAAGTATTCCAGGCTTTTCAAAATACAAATGTGGAGTTTAGTTTCATAATTTTGCTAGGATTTTATACAGAAATTAAATGTTCAATTAAAAAATACAGCTGTCTGAATTCATAGGTATACTTTAAATTCGTTACCAGAGTCTTTGGATAGTCACTTGTTATTAACATAACCAGGTAGATTGTATCCATATAATTTTAAATAATCTTAATTGTGATTCTTGTGGCATTGGAGTGTATGTAAGCCTGTGTGGTATGGTATACTGTTGATCACCTGTTCAGGTGTAAATGTTTGTAAAGAGCACAATCTGCTCCATCTTGGTACCAGTGTGGTTTTAGCGGGTTTTTTTCCCATTTTCTAAAAGGATGCTGTGAGATACATTGTCTATACAGATCACAGGCCTATTCAAATCTCTCTTGTCTGAGTCTGACTTCTTCAGAGCTGCCTGTCAGTGGAGCTGCAGCTGCTGAGTTCTGTCTTTATTCTTTCTGTAGCCAGTCCTGTAAAGAGCCTCAGGTGTCTAACAGCCCTACTGACGTTTTTGTACTAGTTACTATTGCAGCTTAACAACCCTGTAGGGCTTTCCTATTGGTTTTTCTTAGTTGTTTTTAAAGCTGGGAGGTTGTGGGTGTGGATGTTTTAGGTTTGTTTCTCTTTGCCTTTTAGGTTTTTGAAGTGGCAATTGGTCTTTTGTCAGAAAACACTTATTAATGCATCTGTATTTTTAAGTCATATTATCCTTTCACTGCTATTGTAAGTTGTGGTCAGACTTATTACTTACTTTTAAGATGTTCATCCAGGGATTCTATAGTGACCAACAGAGCTGGTCATGTTGCCATGTTTATTATGTGCCATCACACGAGTGGTTTTGGTTTCCCTATTAAGAAAGTCTTGGGCTTTTTCTGCTGTGCATGATGCAGACATGCTGCTGACATGGAACAACTGCTGTGGAAAATACTTTCCTTGGGTCTGTTATACGTGGCCAGGAGGGCCATGTGGTTGAGATGGTATCTCAAGTCTTTTGTTAATGACAGGATATGTTACAAAAGCTGTGCTGTACCATACCATTCTCTGGCTACAGGGAGCCTTGATTTTCATCCTGAAAATCAGAGAGGTTTCCCCAGAGCTGGGCGTTTTATGAATATTTTGAAGTGCCTTTGATCCCGAAGAAATGCAATTTATTCTGATTCTGGCTTTCAGAATATTCAGTATTAAAGATTTGTGGAAGTTGTTGCATTGAGATTTTGTGTGTAAATGGGGAAAGGGTGTCAGAATCGCTTACAGGTTACCTGAACACTTGTGGTGTGCTGAAGGCTAGGCTTGGCAGCAGGAGCAAGTGGCCAAGTAGCATCACTTGTGTAGAGGGTGGTTCCTTCTGATCTTACTGAAGAATTATGAAAAAGTACCCTTTGCCCTCTTGTGAGAAGAGCTGATTAAAAGGTCTTAACACATGTTATTCAGAACACCACTAAAAAGAAAGGACCATTAAAGCATTATTTTTGTGGATAATTAACTTGTTCAGCAGCCAAATTACTTCAGTAAAGGAGACTGTATTGCTGGCAATGTCAGGTTTCTCAGTCATAATCCTCAGAGATGGAGTGTACAGTGGGTATGAGTATTGAGCTGAAGTGTTTGTATCCCCTGTTGATTGATTTGGTTCTGCCAGGCAAATAGCAGTCTTTGACCTCCATCACTTAAGAAACTGCTCTCTGCTGGAGACTTTGTATTAAATATGTTGCCTTCACATTTTTGAATGCTTGGATCTCATTAAAAATGTTAGAGATGCTTAAAGCTGCACACATATATCATTCCATTTCAGCCTTGAGTTTAGGAAGCAGAGCAGAGATACCTGCCCCTGGTGAAATACTGGAGCACTGGTTCCCAGGCTCTGCTAAGAGCAGGCAGCAGTCTTGCATTCTGTTCCTTTCTGCCTTCTTCACTCAGAAGCTGGTTCACTTTCAACATAATGTCTGAAAGCTGGCAGGGCTAAAGAGGCTGGCAGTTGACTGGAGCTGCTCAACTGAGTTGAGAAATCACTCTTTGAGAAGAAGCGTTACTGAAAACTGTTAGGTTTTTTGTTTGGGATTGTATATATGAAAAGCTGTGGGTATCCAGAATACGGTCAAATGCCTTGCATTTTCTTGTAAACTAGACATTTAGGTGATGTGATGCAAATTGTGCATTGCTGTTCAGTAACTTCTGCTGTGGGAATTCCATAGAAATAACATTTTCCTCGGTAAACTTGCATGCTTTTTTTGGACCTCTTAATCTGCTTTTTAAAAGCAGTTTTGCATGCTTGAGGATCTAGCAGGGTAGTGAGCTGTGCTTCTATTTCCCAAATATGTAATGTTGGCTGATGTATCTGTACTTGTTCAGACTGGAGAAGAGAACAGAAAGCTTTGGGGTGACCTAGTTGGGACATCCCAGTATCTGAAAGGAGCCATAAGAATGATGGAGAAGGACTTTTTTACAAGGGTGTGTAGTGACAGAGCAAGGGGGAGTTCATTAAAACTGAAAGAAAGTAGGTTTCCATTAGAAGAAATTCTTAGGAAGAAATTCTTTACTGTGAGGATGGTGAGGCACTGGAACAGGTTTCCCAGAGAAGTTGTAGAAGCCCCATCCCTGGAAGCGTTCAAAGCCAGGTTGGATGGGTCTTTGAACCTGCTCTAGGGGAAGATGTCCTTCCCCATCCCATGGCAGAGGGTTTGGAACTAGATCGTCTTTAAGGTCCCTTCCCACCCAAACCACTCTGATTCTGTACTGGTTTTTCATGTTGTCATTAAGGTGTTATACCTGATGCCAGACTTTAGATAAGCTTTTCCCAGAAAGAAACAAGAGGAAGCTTCTCAATCCTTGTGGCAACTCCTTGTAGCAATGTGGAAGGACTTGTCCATGGCTTTCATGGACAACTGGCTGTGTTTAGATGTTTTCATTTAACCCTTGTATCTGTAGTATTCTCAGCACTACTGTGTTACTGTTTTCCCTTTTTGGAAATGCTTCTTTCACATTACAGAATAAACTTGGTGGTGAAAAATACTAAAATTTGTAATGGCCACTTGCAGTTATCTTTGGAATTTAGTAGTCTTGGCCCATCTGTGACTGAGCTGTTGAGATCCTAGTTGAAAAGAAATGGCCTCAAGTGTAACAGATGTTTATAGCCCATCCTAAACTTGGTTTGAAGGAGGAAATACTAAAAAGCTTTTTTAGTCTGGGAAATGTGACTGTGGATGAGGAAGAGTTGGTACTTTTTAAAACACTTGAGCCCTTCCAGATACTTCAAGACTTTGTAATCTTACTAGATCTCATTCAATTCAGCTGGAGTAAAACTTTGCTCCGAAGTTGATCTCTGGGCTTATGGAACAGTTACACATTGCATCCCATGCAAGGATGGTCACAATTGTAACTGTATGTGCCCTAATAACTAGCATGTGACGTTTTGGTGGAAACTCATTTTAAGAACAATGAGCAGACAAATAAAAGTGCATAGGAAGGTTTCTAGCTTTCATTCAATGGCTATTAAAAATCCTTATTAATTATTTTCTGTCTGTCTTCTGCTGCCGAGTAGGGAGTGCATACATAGACACTGTATCTAGTTTATAATTTTTCCAGTTCTGATGTTAGGAGTTTCACACTTCAGTTCTCTTGGGCTGAAATAAAAAGCTGTTGCAGTAATAATCAAGGGCATAATGGTTCATGTTCTCATAGTGTGTAATAATGCCATGTTTAAGTAAAACCCATCTTGAACTTCTTTTCAGAAAGTGAAACATCTTTGGGTCTGGTGCATCAAATACTAAATCACACTGATGGCTCTAAGTCTCTCCAATCTTCTGAATTCACTGGTGAGAATTTGCTATACAGCAGAAAATCTTTAACCAGGCAGTGTAAGGCAGATAACATCTCTCATAAGATAGAGATTTAAAAATGTGATGTTCTGGATTACTTAGCTTTGTGATTGATGTCTGCTTTGCATGCACTTTGGCATTAATAACCACTAACTGTTGTCTTGTACAGCAGGGATGTGATGCTCTCATATATTTCCCTTAAGAAGACGTTGTAACATGATATATCATCTTTCCACACACTTTACCAGTTCTCTAGTTTATTGAATTTCTGAAAAAGTTTGGAAGCTTTAATTAAGTGAACTTTCTTCTGATCAAAACTGCCTTTTTAATGGTTATCACTTCCACTAGAAGGATCATGGAATTTAGTATTCTATAAATGGATTAGAGAAGTTCTTTGAACCTAATGTAGTCTTAATGTTTTAGTTTTCCCACTCAAATAAAATTTCTGCTCTTGAGAACAGATACTTAACTTGTTATGAAACAGCTTTTAAGCTACTGTAATTTAAGTATCTAATTTCTTAAGATGTTTAGCAGGACTGAAACACTTGTCAAAAGGTTTAATTATGCTGTTTGAGTCTCTCAGTATTAACATTTTTTAAAACTTTATTAGAGAAGAAAAAATCTTACCTAGCTAGTTCATTGTGTTCACTCCACAAAGCTTGCTCAGTTTGCCTGGCAAATCTAGTGGGCATCTTCCATTCCAGAAATGGAAAATAATGCTAGTAGAGGGACCAGGAGCTTGCACATGCATTTTCCACTTTCTGGGGTATGCTCTATGCTCTGTCTTTTTTTAGGAAACTGGTTATTGTTGTCAACTTTAAAAGAGTCTGTATTTTCCTTTTTGAGGGAAGCAAAATAACAAGTGAGTGGCCTCCCAGAAAAACTTGCAGCAGTAGTCAGGAGCGGAAGCTGCGGCTGTTGATTGTACAAAGGCCCATCTGTTCATACAGATGGCACAGCCAGCCCCCCCACAGACACTCACTTGTCACTGGTTTGGGCCACTTCTGGGAAGAACTTGAGCTTACAGAGAAGCTAAATTTAAGCTACAGCATTGTAAGGCTAGTACCTGTTAAATGCTGTGGTGCAATCGGTGAGCACTGTTAAAATATTTATATGGCAGTGTAAAACTGCTGCAAACGATGGATCTTTGGAAAGTCCATTGACAGTATCGCTGTTACTCTGTGCTCTGAAAAGGAGTACCTGCTGGGTATCACCATCCCATAGAATTTGGTTGATATGTAAACAGAATCATACAATTTAAAAATGATATTCAGTGACTTAGTTCAAGCAAAAAATAGATGTCATTATCCCAAAGAGTACAAATACTCACAGAAGTGATTGTAGAAAAACACATTCATAGTGCAGTGTGAAATAGCTCAGTTTTTAATAAAACAGGATTTGTAGCTGTCACTAAGGAGATCCTGAGTCATTTATCCGTCAGTCAGTATCAGTAATGTACATGGTTTCATTCCTTGTACTCAAAGCTGAAAACTCTTGACGTTTTTTCTTCTACCTTCCATTCCTTTTCCAATCTGTAAGCCCAAAAACATTTCCTTGCTGCCAAAGTACAGCACCAATACAGTCGCAGAATATTTGCGTGTGTGTTGTCCCAAGCTGTTAAATGAAGAGGGTAACAGCATAACATCATGTACTGACTTCAGATTTGAAGGTTGTCTTGGCTGAGATGTTACCACTTCATACAGTGTGCTGCAAACAAACCATAAGCATTTGTATAGCTAAGTCTCTTGGTAAAGAGTTGCTCATCTTCTGGTAACCATCTTGAGATGTGAATAACTTCAGGCAGAGTTGTCCTTAAAGATTCCTCATGTTTAAGGTTAGAAAAGGATTTGGGCTAGGTTAACTTAAGAGTCAAGTGACTTGCATAAATTAGTGAAGGTCTCTTGGAAAGTATGTAGAAGTTTTGTGGCAAGATACAGCTGTTGGCTGTGAAAAACAGTTGAGAGGCTCTGAAATGGTTGTATTCTTATTTATTGTGTATTAGTAGTGATGGTTGAGATTTCCCCCTTTACCCATCACTGTGTAGTGATTCTATGTAGTGGATGAAACTGGGTGTTTCATCACTGTTTAAGAAGGTAAATCCTGCACTATTGACTAGTCATTACTGTGTGATGGAACCATGACCACTGAGGTTGGAGCATGCTGTTTGAGAAGAGCCTGGAAGCACTGCGTCCTTATTTGGGGCTGCTGAAGCAAGAGCCTGTCTTAAGAGCTCATGTGTCATCTTTAAACCTTGTTTTGTTTTATTCCCTTTTTAAACTTCAAGCTGTTACTTGGCTTTCTGTTGCTTTACTAATGTTATTTAAAGCCACGAAGGTCTCCAGTAATGTCAGAAATCTGTAACTCTGTGTAGTGTATCAGTACTCTCCTGAGTTACCAAAAATGTGGCTACTGATTTAAGTGTTCAGAAAAGGTCTGGACTTGCTGCTTGCCTGCTCATTTTTTTCCAGGCAGATAGAGAGCACTGTATGACAGAAAGACATTGACATTCCTTTTTCTACTTCTTCTACATGTGCCATTTTTCTTTTGACACACATGAAAGGACACAGCTGAAAACCTTTTTCTTTTTTAGAACAAAAATGAGAAGAGAGAATAAAGCTTTTGGAAGAAGCTTTTTGGGGATACTCACTGGGGTTTTTTTTAGATGAACTGACGTTAGCAAGAAGCAGAGTTTGGCACTCATCCAGTTGCATCAATGCTACATTACAGGCAGGCAGAAAGTATTCTCTGCAGCCACATAACACATTAATAGCATGGTTTTGTGCAGCAGCACATTCTGTTTGAATTGATTCTTTAAAAAAAGGACAGCTGAACTTAGAATTGTTCTTTGAGAAGCTTGGGCTTGTGCCTGCAGATGTAGAGGTACAGTCAGTACACCTGTGACTGCACTGTGCTGAGCATATGTGATTTCCCCAATTCCAGTCACACTGGGGTGCCACTGGAAATGAATGTGTAAGGTTACATAGGTGAAAGTACTTTCATTTAAAGTACATACAAATGGGTTTTTACATGCATAGGAATGGCAGTTTTCAGAAGCAACTTATATCTCACAATCAATATGTTTATTTTAAACATATTGATTGTGAGATATATTAAACATTAAACGCAGTGGTAGTGTTAACAAAATACTTGATGGCTTTTAACAAAAGAGGAATAAAGTAATGCCATCCTAGTTGCAGGTCTTCAGAAGAAATTGTGATTTGGATAGTTCACAGTAGTAGCAATGTTCTCATTAAAACCTTCAGTGTAGTGTTTCTTTAGCATGGAGAGGGAATACCTGGCTTATGTAATAGCAATCTATAACCTGTTCTGGTACATTAGCATCTCTGTCTATGGAATAGAAAAGGAATATCAATCTGATTATTTTAGGAGGCTGTAGATTGCAGCAGCCCTTTCTGAGCAGTATTGCCATTCTAAACCGGATGCAGCTGATTCAGAATTTCATAGTAAACCCCTGATAGTGTTGTAAATAATACTTTGAAATGTCTCTTAGACTTTTAATAAGGGAAGCAGCAAAAACATTGCAGAGTGTTTAACCTAAATTGAAAAAAACCTGAAATTAGTTGTTCTTGAGTGTATTTTCTAGGTACTGTTTTTAAACGGAGGAGGAGCAGTTGGACTATAGATCAGGGTGATGGTGGTAGTGGGGTTCTTCTGTCACTTGTTTCCTTTGACAGCTGTACAACTTTCCAGAGTGGCGAGATGAATATGACTATGAGGGTCCCAGGCTGTTAAAAAGAAAATAACCGATGTACAATTTCAAAAACAGAGCTTTTCAAAATGTTGCTTCCATAAAGAATACAGTGCTTCCAGCCATTATTTTGCATAGTCTTTCCTAAAAAAACACAGCTTATCTCCATAAGCTTCATTTGCTGCTGTTGCAAAAGAAAGCAGTACTTTGGAGGTTGTTAAACCAACACAGGTGACTGTGTTTATCTCAGCTCTGTTTTATAGCTAGAATCTTAAATATACTTAGGACTGAAAACTGAAATGAACTACTAATTTCACTTAAATAGGCATAAGTAAGGTGATTATGATGGTGGAAGTTTTAATCATAGTAGAAGATGGTGGAACAGCATGTCCTTTTTTGCCCTTTTCTTCTTTGTCATTCTGTGGCTTGTCTTTGTTTACATCATTTAAGCAAATGATTGCTAAACAATATATTTACAGTGCTATATTACAGAATAAAATACCTTGTTCATAGAATCTACTGAGTTGGAAGGGACCCATCAGTATCATCAAGTCCAGCCTGTCCCTGCACAGGACACCCTGAGAAATCCTACCATAAGTAAATAAATGGAACCTTCAATGTCACTGGCACTATGTTGGCTAAATGTATGTTGATTCTAAGTTTTAGGGTTTGAAAAAACAATGTGTCTCTCAGTACCAGAACAGTATATCCATTTTCCTCCCTCTGTTACTGCTGCTCAGCTTGTTACCTGATAATCTTTGTGTGCTAAAGCTTTCTTGCTCTAACTTGTGTTGGATGTCACCTTAAAAAAGAATCTAAAGGACTTGTAAATTTTATTTGTTTGGTTTGTTTGTTTGTTTGTTTTTTTAAGGACATTTATGAGTGAGGTTGCTACGTTTAAGATATTCTCCTAGGAATAATTTTAAAATATTGCAGTATTACTGAACTGTAGAAGTAATTGTAAGTAATGTGTTGCTTGTGGCAATATAAATAAGTGCTACATCCTTACTTGCTCAAAGATGTTACTTACGAAAAAAGGTAATGTGAATGTAACAGCTGAGCAAAATTTTATAGCTTCAAGTGTCCAGATAGCAAACTGCTGGTCATAATTTCAGTGCAATTTCTAGTACTTACTAGAAGTAGTTTGAGCAATATTTGAACACCAGAAAAATGCACGCTCAGCAGTGCGTGCTCTGATGTTTCTAAGTATTGCAGCCATTTATACTGACTTGTTATTCAAGTTTATACATGAGGTATAATTGGTCTTCAGAATCCTGTTGTATCCAGAAGCAGGACATTATTATGGTTTTGATGTAAACGTGTTTTCTTCAGGCAAGCAAGCCTGAAGGGGTAAATTAACAAAATATTCTTAAAAATTTCAATTTGCGAACAGGACTTAAGTGTGATAGTGATTTGTTGCCAAGCAGTAGTGAATTTCCCCTAAAGTGTGACTTCCAGTGCATTCTTGATCTATGAGTACTCTTTACAGCACATGTTTGGGAACATGTGTACAATCTGAATATAAAATTGAAGGAAAATCTGAAAAGGGTATCTTTTGCAAGGTTAGATTCAAACTCTAACCTTAAGTCAGTTTGTAAATTGAAAACTGAGACTTTTTGTTTTGGAAAAGTAAACTAAAACAAAAAATGCTTGCACTGAAGTTAGTCAGTGATTGTGCTGCACCATTGGGCATCCCCTTGGCGATCTGTACGAATTATGGTTTGTCAGTTTTATACCTGTGGGTTAAAAGGATAAAATTCTGCCTGACTTGTGATGCACTGACTACTGAGTCACCTTTCAAAGATTTTAGAGAAAAGGATATAGTTCTGTGAAGTTTGGTATTGATGGAGTTACTTGTACATGTGTAGTTAGAAACAAAAAAAGGTACTGTACAACAGTAGCCTGCCCAGTTGTCAGCATGCCCAGCTTGATGTTTTCAATTGAAACATTAATCTTAGTTGTAGGCCCTTGCTGCCTTCAAAATGCTGTTGGTGAGGGGCATAGTTGCCAAGTTTGGCATATAAACCTATTTCACTAATAATGCTGATACTGTAGTTTCACAAGGTGAAAACAGTGATGCCATTTCTACCTAATCGTTCTTTTTAATCTGTTTTTAGAGTTTTTGGTGGGGCTGATTGTATTTTGCTTCCTTTCTCCCTCTCCCTTTTTAGTGTCATGAGCTAAACTCAGTTAAAGCCTATATACTAAACAAACAGAAAGAAGCTGTTTGGACAAAAATTTCTAGGAAGATGTCAGCCTTTTTGACATACAACTGCGTTAAGGCTCTTAGGAACTTGTTGTGGTAGTTTTTGGGGGTGGGGGTTTAGGTTTATAAAGTAGATGTGTTTATATACACAACTCCTACATATTTTGATACAGTATTTTCTCATTTTATATTTTGTTCAGCATTTACAGCCGAACAATACCAGCAACATCAACAGCAACTGGCACTAATGCAGAAACAGCAGCTTGCACAAATTCATCAACAGCAAGCAAATAGTAATTCCTCTGCCAACACATCACAGGTGAGGGATTTGTCTGTGCTATGATTTATCCCTCATTGTTTCCCACCAGGGTTCATCTCTAATTGTCAACTGTTGCCATAGAACCTTGAAACTAACCAACAGGAAAGTGGCTTTCGCCTGAATCTACATCATAGCCATTCTGTAAAGTGTTTAGAAGGGACACTGCAGGTGAGTGTGGCAGGCGTTGCCTCTGCTCCCTCTTAAAAAAAAAAAAAAAGATGGATCAGTCAATTAATGAAAATTTCAAAGCCTTAGAAATATGAATTGCAGAAATCTCCAGCCATGTCATCATCCTCTTGTCATTGGGGGATTTTCAGAGCAGAATTTTAGTTAATTAAAGCTAACTCATACATATGTCCTCCATACAGCTGTGAAAGTGTCTAATATTCATAAATATATAGGGAGATTACAGTGGTGATGGACACATGAAAAGGTTCAGAAGTTGTTTGCAATCTGAACCTCCAAGTTGCTGAATTGAGTTTGGAGTTTCGTGAAAACAGGTTGATCTGTGAAACAGTGTTGTTACATAGAACTTCAAAAAATCAGCTTCTTAGTGTTTTGAATAGTTGCGGGAATATCATCTTGGTGTTTTAACAGAGCTAGAAGTGCATGGTAATACAAAAAAAATCACAGTTGAGATTTTAACCAACTTTACCAAATGCTGAATATTTGATCTGAGAGAATGACTGGTCTGCAGTTCTGATTTATTGGTGTATTGATGTTTGTTTTACTAGGTTTTGTGTAGCTTTAAAATGGGGAGAGTACTGACAGTTTAGAAGCATCAATCACATATATTTGCCACCATTTTTCTTTTTAGGGTTTTGTTTCCAAGACACTGGATTCTGTTAGTGCTCAATTTGCTGCTTCAGCTTTGGTTACATCAGAACAGCTGATGGGATTCAAAATGAAGGATGATGTGGTGCTTGGAATTGGGGTGAATGGCATTCTTCAGGCCTCAGGTATGCAACTATTTGGCAGAATTTGATTGCATGTTGTTTTTTGCAGTGAAGACACGTCAGTTTGGAGTTGAGCGTTTTCTGAAAAATGACCTTACCGGTATTTTTTTTCTGTTGCAGGAGTGTACAAGGGCTTACACCTCAGTAGTACTACACCTACAGCACTTGTCCATACAAGTTCATCATCAACAGCAGGTTCAGCCTTGTTACAGCCTTCAAATATAACGCAGACTTCAAGTTCCCACAGTGCACTGAGTCACCAAGTAACTGCTGCCAATTCTGCAACAACTCAGGTTCTGATTGGGAACAACATTCGATTAACTGTACCTTCAT